>VYZQ01022122.1:52043-79003 GCA_013400655.1 Mystacornis crossleyi
GCCCCACCCACCCCCTGCCACAATCCAATATGATTTTAACAGAGAACACGATGGGTGGCTGCTCATCCAGCTGGAAGACTGAGAAGAAGCTCAGAATGATATTCACTTTTTTTTTTGACAAATGTAAAGCATAAACTGCAGAGAGTGACATCTAGGACAAACAAGTATTTCAGTGATGTGCCAAAGGGTATATATTGATTTTAGAATAACAGTAGCTATTTGATACCCTCATTGTCTGCATAAAGAAGCCTAAACACAGGAGAAAAAAGTCTACGTTATTTCCTAGATGACAACATTTCCCTGTCGATCACTTAAATTACACCAGCAAATGGCTAGATCAGATGCAGAAATAAAAGTTAAAAAGCTCACTGTTAGAGACACCAAAATCTGAGACTCCAGGACAGCAAAGAACATAAACAGCTGATTAGGAAGGTGGTCAAGTTTAAACCTTCTCATCTTTAATAAGACATATGGGCCTGTGGCTGGTGGGTTCTAGGTGTGCTCCTGCAGTTTATCACGTGCTCAAAGAGGCTGGTAGTACTTGTGGCCAGCGGGAATCCCTACAGCTGTACGAGCCCATGCAAAGGTGTTCTGGAAAGAAGTGCTGTTTTAGTGCTGAATCTGTCTCTTGTAAGGTGAGCATGACATCCTTTGGGTAGAACAATTTCTCCCTCTAAACCAACAGAAGTACCTGCATCTCCTCTTGAGGCCCGAGGACCCTGCTGCTGCAACAGCTCTGCTCACAGGCTGAGTCCTGCGTTCCTCAGCACAGGATTAATGCTGTGCTGGAGAAAACATAAATGGGCCTGGAGAGTGAGCACTGCTCTCCTCTGCAGAAAAGGTGTTTATAGGAAGAAGAGGTAGAAAATTCTTTTTATTTTTTTAACATATCAATAGCTGAGTAAAAATCTGTGAGCAAATAAACTTTTAAAATCATATTGCAACATAACAGGGAAAAAAAATCTAGAAACTAACAGAAATTTTTGGAGAAAAAAATATGATTCAGCATCAAGAGGAAAAAAGCTTGGTTGCTTCCCAGTAAAAACGTTTTAAATTCCACATTTACATGATACATTTTTTACATTTAACTGGTAAACACGTTTTTGTTTCTACTTTGGTAGCCATAATAATTCATATAAGGTTATTCCCATGTAAGAGGTTTTTGGTGTTTAAGAAAAAATATTAAGTGCCTCCGTATTTATGCTACACGTATGTCTAGAGAACAGTAGGTTTACAGAAAAGACTGCAAACAACCCCCCTCTGATCCAT
Organism: Mystacornis crossleyi; assembly: GCA_013400655.1. NCBI lineage: Eukaryota > Metazoa > Chordata > Aves > Passeriformes > Timaliidae > Mystacornis > Mystacornis crossleyi. Next base: position 53,313 of record VYZQ01022122.1, read on the forward strand.
CAGCCCCCCTGAACCTCCGAAACCTCCACCACTCCCACTTCCCTCCCCTTTCCCCCCATGCCTTATTTCCAGCTGTGGCAGCTGTTGTGAAACCAGCGCTGGCAGACTGTGACACCTAGCGGTAGCTCAGCAAGTGTCTGGCCTTATTTTCTGCGAGATTTTTGATTTGATAGGCTTTATTTTATTTTTGAGGAGTGCTTGGAACCAAAGTTGATGTAAGGAACAATATTTTTACTAGAAGTTCAAAAGTAGGAAGCCGTAACAGTACAAGGAGATTAATAATACAGCTGAATGTCAGTCTGGGAAAGAAATGCCAAGTAACTGCTCCCATGCTTACAGGTGCTGACAAAATATCTTTAAATGCACTGCAAAATGTTTTAATCCTAAAAAAAATTTAAAATATCACGTAAGAAGTTTTAATATTTCTAAATCCACAGCTTTTGACCATAAAATCTATAGTCAGTGAGCAGGAGTCTGTATGATCCTTTCTGTGTTCAGAGAACACAGAACAAAGAAAATGTTATTTTAATTCCGTAGACCTCCTGGCTGGAAACACCATGTGGTATTTTGGGAGCTTTCAAACCATTTCCTACCCTTGCCTGCAGCATCTATGCAGCTGCAATTACCAAACTTTTGGGGCAGACCCTGCCCAGTGCCAGCCACACAACACGGTGGATTTGCCCACTGGCTCCCCATATGGTGCAGCATAGTGACCATACACCATGCTTTTTCCTATCAGGCCCTGCATTTGGTTATCTATGGATATATGTCACTCTCCATGGATACCAAGTCATCCTTCTGCCTGCTACCACACAAATTTAATATGCTGCTCTGCTTTAAATTTGTTCTTAAATACTGTAGAGTATTGGGACTTTATATTTTTTGCTTTTGAAAATGCAAAGAGAACATAAGTAATTATTGCTCTCAGTACAGCTTAAGCATATTTGTTCACAATTCCTTTAATTTTTAAGAGATTTGCAGTTTTCATTATTATTCTCTGTCTCACCAGTTTTGTCTTTATTAGGTATTCATAAAAAATACTTCATTATCATCTGTAAAGCACAGTTCATTAGCGTGGCTGCTCTGTGAAGACAATTGTTTCTTCATTAGCACCAGCTCCTCAGAAATTCAGGTCTTTGATGCTTTTTTGAATTAGTTGTATCTTTTCATTTCCTCAGTTGTGTTTCTGAAAGATTTCATTTTTTTCTACAGCTAAATACATTTATGAATATCCTTGTAAGCCCTGCACTTCTAATTTGTGATGTATTTTGCTTGCAACTACATTAGTTGTTCATACAAATGCATTGGCATCGAGTTTATTCAGAGGCTTCATCCTGCATTTGTGAGTGCTAATCTATTAACTCTCTTTATTCCTTTAGGCAGGAGCAAAAACATTTGTCCCCGAGCATGCTCCAGAGAAGAGGGCATAATTTTGAAAGCCCCACATTTTTACTGCCTTTCACTTGGAAGCTTGGCAAAATTTATATCAAGAACTACATATATAGGGGGTGTGAGACACAGAGATTGCATTTTTAAAATATAATAAAATTAATCAAATCAAAAGACTGCAAAATGATGAAAAGTTTATTTTTCTTTGCCGGTTCCCTTTCACCTTGCTAGATGGTGACTCCACACGCTTTCCCTCCTATGCCACTGCCCTTCCCAGCAGGCTCTGGTGTCCAGGTGCTCCTCCTTACTTCATGGTCAGCAAGAGCTGGAGATGATCTCTGGTGCCAAAGAGGACCCCCAGCATGACCTGCTGCACCACCAAACTGCCTTGGTTTGCCTGCTCTGACCGGCCTCAGCCTTGGTATCCAACTTGCCAGTCACCTTTCTATCCTAATAAACCATTTGGTTGCAAATAGAACAAATATCTTTCTGGTTGTAAATCCCTGATTTGACACTGACTGGAAACAGGTTCCTTTCAAGAGCTGCCAAACTCAGGAAAATAGCCTAATAAATGTTTCTGAGTGTATTTTTGGTTTCCAAGTGTATTTTTCTTTTTATTCCACGACTCTTCTGGTATTTTTAAAGGATTTTTTCTGAAATGGAGAACATTTCTTATGGGACATATGGTTCAAAAATTTTAGAATTACATAAACTCAGGAGGACAGATTTGTTGAACCTTCTCTCTATATGCATCTCACTTTTTATGAACAACCTAGGCATAGTTACAACTCCCCACACACACTCGAGTGTGAGATTGCTCCTCTTTTCTCTACTGCAGCGGTATGCAAAATACATGTTTGAAGCCAAGGACAGCCAAGGCTGAAAGATGCTGCCTTTGTCCTCTGCTTATTACAAATACCGACTATAAGGTAATATGCCCACATTCACTACAATGCAGCCAACCTCCTCACAAACAGTTAAAAAAGAATACAAGCCTTCTACTGTCACCACAAACTCAGGCCAAGGTAGAGAAACCAAAGCCAGCTGGCCAGCTTTCATGAAGAGCTCACTTGCTGGATGGAAAGAGAGAAACCTTGTTGACATGGAAACCTATAATATATATCTATAATTAACAGATAAAATAGCAGGAGGAGAGAGAGCTCAAAAAGCCATAATCAACTACAGTTGTGAGAGAATTTTTAATACCCAAATATTAGAGGTGAAAATGTTAAAACAGCAACAAGGAAGGCGTTAAAACAAATTGTTCCAGGCAATTGTTAGAGGGCTCAATGGGAATGTGAGAAATGAAACAACAGTAATCTCATGCTGCAGCATGTTTCTGTATTTGTGTTCTATTGCTGCTACAAAAAAAAAAAGGCCTTCTTGTGGATTTCATCTATGCACATTCAAATGAGAGCTGCTGTCCTAAAAATTTCAACCAGAATAGGTGGCAGAGAAGGAAAGAGGGTGAAACATTCAGAGAGGTGCAGAGAGGTGAAAGATGCAGCCTTGATACAAATACAAAGGGTGCACAGTCATATCTGGTGACACAGGCAGACACTGAAATTTCAAATTGGGAACAATCCTTGGGACAAGATGATGGTAACAACCCTTTAGTCATCAGACAAATCCATACCAGAGATGACCCAGGCTAGGTGGCAGGAATGAAACTTTCTGGACATTTCTGTACATGGTAGGAAGAATTCTTGCACTCTGGATTTATTATTTTTCCTCTTTCTGGGGCATTTCAAGGCTACCAAACCCCAAGTAATTGTACAGGATGGTTAGACACACTGTGTGCCTTATAAGTTCAGGTTTTGATATCAGCTGAGCAGTAGATCTTATTTCCTTATAGAGAAACCTCTGAATAAGTATGTGGCCCATTCATCAGTCCGAAAAAGAAGGGCACAAATCACTAGAGCAAGTTAATAGTTTCACATTCAGAAGTGACAGGCTCAGTCCCTCTAAAGAGAAAGTATTTGTTACACTATTATATTTGCTAATATTTGCTCTTAAAATACTTTCTGTTCTTGATTTCAGGCATTCCACTAAAATATCTGGGCATGCATCATCCTTCACAGATAGACAAGCACTGTTACAGGGAAGGGGGAAGAGATCTGATTAACTTTTCCATGTCCCACCTGAAATAAGAAGGTGGAGTTCACAGCAGGCTTCATTTATGGTAGCAAATATCTGTAGTGCAACATCATTTGTATTTTTCCACTTGCCAAGTCTGAGGAGGGATGGTGAAAAAAAACAAACAAGTAAAGAAACCATTAATTTATATGTAAATAAAGCAAGATTAACAAAGACTAGCTGAGGGTACCACCTGCTGCACAGCTTCTTACATAGATAATAGTAGATGAATGGGGGTAATGTAACTCATCTCTTGATGTTTGATGGATATTAGTCTACAAATTTCTCCAAAAGTCATTGCAAATTTGAGGCACTTTAAAAGTCGCAGCAATCATTTATTTTTTTCTCTCTATTATGTGAATACTAGTGAGAGACAAGGGAGAAAAAATGATGTATGCTCAAGATCACTCTAAGTATAATAAACCCCAGAAGTTAAATGACAAGCTCTATTTTATTTTGCATCTTTCCATTTTTAACTGTGCCTTTTTAATATTCCTGCTGTTCTATTTTGTAAAATACAAAGGGCCAGAGGCTCCCTCTCTCTACTAAGTCCATTGTAACTGGATTGCTGATCTCTTCATCATTATTTTCATGGGCCTTGGGAAATTGCAAGGAGATAAAATTGTGGAAAAAAACCCTATCTGTGCAACTGCTGATCATCAGGAAAGAAAGGCACAATTTGCTTCATATCTTCTCCTGTTCCCCAGCTCACTACAGACACTCAAGGTGTGAATCCTTGGGCCAAAATGCAGGCAACTGTCAGGCTTCTAAATGTGGAGGATGTTTTTAATATAAGTCTTACATTAAGAGAAGTAAACGTTGGGGCATAAATGCATCTTTCTCTTTCATATCATTTAAGCTAGCTGAATGCTTCTTAGTGTTCAGTAAATATAAATGCATTTTGCCCCAGAGCCAGAACATGCTGCAAAGAAATATTGTTCGACTCAGCATGAAAACCTAGCATGGATTTCAAAGTCTTCCTTAGACAGATAGTCTCTTCAATTGGCAGAATTATGAGAAGCCTGGGCACTTTTCTGCCTTGTCATGTGCAAGTTTTCTAGTTGTCCAGCCTTAGAGGCTGTCATCATTTCAACCACAAGTTCCACATACTATGGAAAGGTTGTACTCCTTGAGCTGGGTCATGGAGGTGGTGATGGGATCAGGAGGAGAAGAGCACTGGCCCCATGCTCCATGCTGGGCTTATTAACCTCTCACTGTATGCCTTTGTCCCCCTGCTTAGGCACCCCAACCAGCCTGAGCATCAAAAGTGGCTCATGTCAGCTAAAGAGGTCAGAATGCAATGGGACACACCCCAGGCTAAAACCTGAGATAGCTACAGCTTCCTCTGTGGTCATTAGCTATATCTTCAGTTAATGAACCTTCGCTAATCATCATGCCTTAGAAAGAGCAGGTGTTTTTTAAAGTGAATGTGGTGGCCATGGGCGAGCACAAACAACTTTTCAAGACTTCTGCAAAAAATGAACTGTATTCACACATCACAAGCGCAGAAGTGATCAAATCCTATATTCTGTGTCAACTGCATCTCTTTTCTCACTAACATGAGAGTGACTGGTTTGTTGTGCCAATGGGACTTCAGTGACTGGAACAGGCATGGACAGTGAATAATGTCAGGGCCTGAACTACAGTGCATGGCTCAGACAATCTCTCTTAGAGGCAAATGAAGTGAAATACCACGTCCCTTTTCGTTTCTCATGTAGACAAATGCTTCCTAATGAAAATTTTGAACTTCACTGTCTTTCAGTTGGTACACAAGAAGCCAAATCACTGTTGATTATATGGGTCTGAAAGGGTATTTTGGGAAGTTTGGTGAGTTTAGTCAGAGGGTGAAATATGCTGAAATCAATTTTAAAAACCGCTTCTATTTCTTCAGGGCTAGTTTTTCTCTGTGCATATTTCAATATAATAAATACCTCAGAAAAACATCCTTTATATTGTCCCCTCTTACCAGAATAATTCCCTCTAGCCCTCACAGAAAATGTATTGAGAACCTGTCACATCTTCTATCCCTTTTATACTCTTTTAATTAGCAAAAGTAGGATTGTAGATGCCTTAGGAGTTGGATTCTGCTTATTCTCACTAATTTCTGAGCCATATTACTGCATCATCTACTGATTCTGGGGACACCCCATACCATGTGCTGAACAGTCCCTGGGTGGGATGGCAATTCTTTACCCTTGGAAGTCACTCACTGCAGCAAGCCACAGCTCATCCCCACAACAAGTGAAATGAACTGAGGATACAAAACAGGACTATACCACCCAAGCATGGTTTTTGCTTAGGCAAAAATACATTTACATCTTTCCCTGATCCATCCACTGCCATCCTTTCTGTCACAGGTTTTTTCACACACATTTTTAACTGTCAGCCTGGATGCATATCGACAGGCCCTGATGCCAATCTCTTCCTTTAGAATCAAAAAAAGTAGTTTTCCTCGAAGGGATTATCTGAAGAGCATTTTTTCTTAAATGTCCATCTTAGGAGCTGCTTCAGAAGGAGTTTTCATATACATATTTGGAGTCTGATGAAATAATCTCTGAACTAGTTAGCAGATAGACATTTCTCCTTGCCATTTGAATTATATTTCCATCTCCTTATTTTTTCATTTTTTCATGCAGCATTTCAGGATAATCAGTTTTATTTGTTTATTCATTTGTCTTTATACTAGTTTATACAGAATTCTCTAAGTCCTATTTTTGTGTTGGTGAAATACTGATCAGGTGCAGATGTGGTCCATCTGTGAAATGGTCATTTAAATCAGGTACATGGAGAAGAAGAGAGGAAAAATAGTACTATTTGCCTTCTTTCTAGGAGCAGGGGATAGAGGGAATAAAGAAGAGGAAAGTTTGTGCTGTAGCTGGGACTGGAAGCCATGGATTTGGGCATGCGTCATCCTAAACATATGATAGTCATGTTTTGACATTTTCTGATTTTGACAAAAAATGTCAAAACTTTGCTATTCTAAGTGATCTTTAGAGAGCAGAATGACGAAGAAAGACTGTATTGAAAACCACAATGAAAAATCAGTTATTTCTAGCTGTCACAGAGAGTGGCTGTGCAGAGGGCTGAGCTCCCAAGTAACTGTGTACATTCAGAGAATTGCTTCTTTTCTCTGAAAACCCAGAACCAGAAATGTGCAGCAAAGGCAGCTAAGGATAAAAGTGTTTGCTAATGGTATGAGGCCAAATGTTCCTGCTGTGGCCCTTTTCCGGGAGCACCCAGACCAAATGTGCAGCTCATTGTTCCCAGCAGAATTGTATATGCACGTTTTGCACATTTATCCCAGAACATATATTGAAGTGGGCTTGGTGCTTTGCTCATCTGCAGCTGCTGCATCAGCTTATGATGTGAAGAATCACAATGGCACTCTAGCAGATGGGTCTAAGCATGTCCATGCCAGAAAATCCGCATGTGAAATAAGTTGGAGAAAGACAAGTAGATAATTTAAAGGCCAATACAAGCCTGTTGGTATCCCCTGCTCAATTAGCTTTGGAAGTAAAAGCTGCTGGTAAGCATGCTCTATCTCAGGTACCTAATGAAATTCAACCAATTCCAGCACTTCCAAGGTTTTCTGTAGCACAAAAAGATCTTGTCAATAGACTCCCTAGCTAAACTTTGTTTTTAACTTCAGTGGTATTCAGTTAATTCAGTCACACAACATCTGTGTAACTTAGGCAATTCAGTAAACTTCTAGCAATTGCTGGATGTTGGTTTGGTTTTTGACTTGGCTGTTTATATCTATCTCTCGTTGCCAGAATATATGAACCTTGATGAAAAAAAGTGTTAAAAATTTACCTTAAGAGAGAGTTTAAGTACCAGGTGGGTTCTCTGAAGAATCTAAAACATCTGAAGGCTGGCACTTAGAAATAAATGAACAACTTACCCAGCTAGAGAAAATAATCTTTAGCTGTGACAAATTTGTCTTCTTTTTTTTTTTTTTACAAAAAGACAAGTGTTATTTCACAATTTTCTATGATAAAAATGTTTCTCATCCCAAAAAACCCTTTAACTCAGCTGTAGATTTTGCCTGAAGAAACATATGCATATATATGTATAATTTCAGCTGATTATACTCAGATCTTGATTTCATTGCAGAGGGGTTGGAATTAGACAACTTTTAAAAGTCCCTTCCGATTCAAACTATTCTACAATCCTCTATAGTCTTCTTTAAAAAAAAAAAAAGAAGATTTTTATCTGGAAATATCAGAAAGGCTGGAACTACCACAGATTCACTTTTGCAATGACAGTAAAGTTTGCATTTGGACACCATGTCATGAGTCTGAAGGTTTTCAGGAGAGAGGGAAAGAATATTCTTTTGGCATCGGTGGCAATACATATAACTCATGTCTCATATCTGATTTTAACAGAAGAATTTCATTACCAATTTATTCTTTAAAGGCACCATTCCTTTTTTTTTCAGTGAATTACCTATTATTCACTTGAAGTCATTACATTTTTCAGGGAAAATCTATTTATAAGTACTCATGAAGCAATCTAATGGAAAACATAATTAAAAAGAGGCCAGACTCTTTAATAAATCACAGATACTTTCTCCGTAGATTAAACACACGAAGCAGGCAACGCTTCTTACACAACTTTTCCAAATAGTCCTGTATTACCATTTTACCCTGGACACTGACTACTGAAGCCATGACATCCTCTGAGAAAAAGCAGTACTTCAGTTCTGCTTGGGGGCAAGAGGAGAGTCCATCTCTACTGCTGCTGGTGCTGGCCCCTGGCCACTGTGGAGGTCTCCGCAGCCCCTTGCCAGTCTCAGACAGTGCCAGTGGGGGCATTGGCCTCATACAGGCTCACACAAGTCACTGAACAATTTTAGCATGCAATGTTAAAATACTTCCACCCTTGGTTTCATCTGGTTGTCATCTGCTTAAAATAATTTTAAATGGCAGAGTTCCTTGAGGTGGACTGGGGATAAGAAAACTCCTCCAGCTCTGGGAGCAGGCTTGCCATGGTGGCACAGAGTTGGCACCAGATGGAACACTGGGGCTAGCACAGCCAACAGGAGGAGCAGTGATTCAAGGAGATGATGTCTGGGAGTGACAGATTCCAGGAGGTGAAGGCTGGGAAAGTCCTTCCCTGCAGATACTGTCCTGGAATGGTACTGTGCAGGATCCTGCTGTCCTCACAGAGGCTGCCTGGACTGCGCAGCCCCAGCCTCCCCACTGCCATTTCAAGTTGGTCAGCCACAGTCCTGCCTAGGTCTGCCTGTCCACCTCTCAGCTTTGGCAGTGTAAGATTGGTATTTAGTATTTTCTAGAATAAACACTAAAACAATAAAAATATTTCAGGGGCACTGAGCCATGACAGCACCCATTAACTTCAGGCCTAAATGTGGTGGCACTGTCCAACATGCTGTACATATCTCTCAAATGTCTGTTGAGAAAAACTTTTCCATCAATGACATGGTGATGCTGCCTTACCAGCTACTTACTTCAGAGCTGGGCACTGAGTCCATGGACACCAGATCTGCTGCTGGCACCAGCAGCCAGGTCCCTGCAGAACACTTGTGTGAAGATTACATGGGGCACTGTGCAGGAGCTGAAGAGTGACATGGTCATAACATCACCTCACTCCAGTGTGAGTTTCTAAACAATGTCACCTCTGAGGCTTGCATGAGTATTCTCAGAAAGGCAGAAACAATCGTGGCATGTGTTCAAAACAGCACTGTCATCTAGAATGCCCTATATCTCCAGCTGTTCTATGATTTTGTGCTCCTTATAAACTTCGGCTAAACAATTCTCTTCCTCTCCAGTTAATCCAACATGAATTGTCTCAGGCCAGTGTTGAACAATATTGTGGCTTTCCTTTCCATCTCAGATTGTCCCTGCTCAGCACCACAGCTCCTCTGTACAGCTGCATGTGCTGCACCCTTTCCCCAGCACACAGCAGGGGTTGCTCCTGGCAGAAGATTAGGCACATAGCAAAATCAGGGTGGAGTCCACCAGGCACAACAGCGACAGTGGAGACCAGATGAAGACAGCTGAAACCCTACCAAAACATCAGGACTTCCTGATTGCCTCTAAAAATGAGGAGGTACTTGCAGGCAGGGGGGAAAAGGCTTAGAGACAGAACCTGAGCGTTAGAAGAAAGCCAGTCTCTGCTGTCATTGTACAGAGATCTTAGGAACAGAGGCCATTTTCAGAATCCCCATGGAAAAAAAAAAAGCTGCAAGCTTTAAAGTAGGCTATTAGTTCTCAAACGTGTTTGAGAAATTGAAAAATGAGCAGGTAGACCAAATAATCTCTTCACTTTGTCAAAGCAACCTGTAATTTTCCTATGATGCCTTGGGATTGTTTCACAGCACAGACAACATCCCTAAAAAAACTCAAATGCAAGTCACCTTGGGACCGATAGGAAGATCATTCTCTGCACTTTGCATTAGCAAGCTAGTCAGTGGAGCAATGTTCAGACAATGGGGTTTTGGGGATTAGAAGTGCAGAAGTACCACTATTTTAACATTTCTATTACTCAGAATGGATGTCGATAATGCATGTTCAGCTTTTCATTCTGAGCTCATTCAGAGCACCCACTAACTGAAAAATAAAATCTTCTTCTGTGAAAAACATACACTTGTCATTGCTGAATTAGAAGCTGGCAGTAACAACATTAGCAGGTGTTTGGTTTGGTTTTTTTTTTTAATGCCATTCTATTTTCTGTCTGATTAATTTTCGACCTGAAAAAATGTCAACATTAAATTTTCTGGACTGGAAAAACCCTACCTATTGCAATACTAAATGGTAGTAATGACATATCTTCTTCAGTGGAATAGCATTCTCTTACATGTCATAAGCATAAATGTCATTGTAAAGGCTTAATGAGGATGAGGACAAGCACATGAAAATCAAAAAGTGCTTGTAGCACTGCTTATCTAACAAACAGTATCTATATAGATTTAGGCAAATAACTCAATGGCTGCAGTGAAGTAACTCTGAATTTATATTAATACAGACATGTTGGAATTGGAACCTAAATTTTCTGTTAGTCATTTGTTTGGGCTTTTCTATCCTGATTTGTCTTCATTACACTAACTAAATTATGACCAGAAATCCACACATCAGTAGCACAGCATAAAGATTACAAAAGCCAATTTACTGTCTAAATTGGTAGTGGCACTGGAATGACCAAATAACATTAAAATATGCATTCACATTTAGTTCTTCCTTTTTAGAGGAGTAGAAAAGCCAAACAGGATGATCTTTTGTGAAATGTGCTAGTGATATCAGACACAAGCCTAAAATTAAATGCAGAGAGAAATGAGGAAAACATGAGGATTTGAGTAAGGGTGAAAAGACCATTCCTGTCAAGATCATACTGATCCCTTCAGCAATCACTGAAGGGATTGCTTCCTTCCAACAATGAATTGCTTCCTTCTCCCCCTTTTCCCATTCTCCCCTTCTCCCATCATCTCGTGTCTGCCCAGCTGAGGTGTCTCCAGGAAACACAATCCCAGACTTTGCCCTGGGTGAACTTCTGTGCCCTCAGTTAAGCCCCAGTGAGGTTTTCAAAGCCACAGATTTTGGACCACCACTGCCAGAGATCCACTGGCTTCTCTCTTTTCCTGGAAGCACACAGGACTTCTCCTAGCCATGCAGATCCAGGGAAGGGCATTTCTCTGCATCAGGTAAAGGTGCTCTTGGCTATCCAATACATCTTCTCCAAAACAGATTTTTCCCAGTCTTTTGCAACACTGATAACATTAAGGAGACCTTCACATCTGGCTTCTGCCTGACCTCAATATCATGCGCTGTCCTAGAGGGTTGTGCCTTGTTTTGGGTAAAAATGTATTGTTTTTTCACTTGGGATTTATCATCTATTAGAAGATGGTAACAGTTAAGATGGATATTCTGCAGGGAATTTTTTCTTGCCTTAGCATAAGACGGCAGCATGACATTTTGTGAGACAACTTACACTTCTTCTTCACATTTATTGAGAAATCACCTTCCTCCATCAAATAAGGTAGTGTTTACTTATTCCCATTTAAAAATTTCATGCTGTAGGATATCCAGGGAGTACTCTAAATGACCCTGAAAAGAATTTAAAAGCACAATAAAAAAATTCATCCAAAAAACCAGCAGCAGAACTTTTCATACCTGTTCAAATTTTCAGCTAGATTAATTCCTCTCTCTTAGGCATGCTTTGATTTTTCACTGTATCAGTCCACTAAGCTGCCCAATAATTTCTGAGCATGTTTTGTTTTCTCCCTATCTTATAAGATAATAATTTAGAATTCTTGAGTGAAAAAGAGAGATCTTTGCTCCATGAGCAGAATATGAGCCTGTTCAGGCACTCAGTCACAATGGAACGGGATGGTACCAAGGCCCCAGGCATGTCTTGCATCACTGATTAAATTCATCTTTTCGTTTTGCAGCCTCCAGACTTCCTCCAGCTCTTCATACAATGATAATCATTTTGACACATGATTACAAGAACTTGTTTTTACCTTGAGCAAAAGAGATCTCCAGTTTAAATGTGATCTTTTATCTACTTAAATCTGTTTTCGAAACTGGCATTGGTATTGTTTATCGAATCAAGGTAGGCTCTTTGGCTGGGATTCAGTTGCTAGACATGGATGTCCACTCTGGGGCAGTTTTTTGGTAGGAGTTGTCGTGGTGGACCATACCGGGCTCCAGCCATGTGCGGCTGGAGGAATAAAATCTGAAAACATCAATGAAAATATCATCTCCTTGATTCTTCCATGGGCCAATGCTGCCTCCAGGGCTGGCTGCAGGAGAACCCCACTGCAATAGATATCTAGTGCCATTTTAGATGCTTTAGGGTGTTACACCTAACTGTTGTTCTAAAACTTTGGGTTTTGCTGTCATAACTGCTATTTGGTATCTAAATCAACCCTAGAAGTCTGTATTTAGATACCTGAATGATTCATTCTGTCCTTTCCTTTAACATCATCTTCAGAGATATTTGAACATCATTGTGAAGCTATTTTAACCCTGTATCTCTGCATGGCTGTTCTCTTTCTTCTCTGTGCAGTATTGATCCACTTTATTTTCAGCATGCCCCTCTGTGAAGGGTAAAAACCTGATTAGAGTTCTCACTGGAACTCAAACTGGAGAATGGTTATGATTTCTCTCACTTATAAAATATATTCCTCTTAACAATATCAAAACACTGGTGGCCCTTCATTAAATAAATGACGTATTATTAAACACTATAAAATTAATATAACTTTTTTACTAAGAGGCTTGAAAGAATCATAGTTTACCATCTACGTAAGTATATGATGAATTCTGTAAGTTTCTACAGAAAGTTATTTTCTGAAACCTTAATTATGCCTCCAGTTCTTACATCTCATGCTTCTAGAGAAGCATCATCCAAAATGAAGAAATCAAGGACAGTGGCTTAATTTTATACTGCAGTTTTTCCAGGTTGCGATTTTAGAAATAAATTCCTACAATTTATAAAGACTGAGAACAACAGCAGCATGTCATCCAACAATATTCAGATAACCTCATGGCCTCAAGATCAGCTTTACTTAGCATTTTTCCACAACAGCAGATGAATTTATTCTTAAATGAAGAATGGACAGACATTACACAGAATGGCAGAAGAGAATGATGCAACTACTTTCATACCTCTGCTTTCTAGTTATGAAGAATTATGTGCAAAGTTAAATTCAACATCTGAAAGTAAGGCTATTTCCTCCAGTAATTGGTGTTAGAAAGGACTCTGCAGACAGAAATTAAATCAAGCTGCTGTTTGCTGTTTGCTGCAGCCAAAGATACAAACAGCATATACTGGAATGAGCAGGCATTTGGCATTACCTCCAGACTCACAGTAAATGGAGTGTTTGCTTTTCCAGAAATGCTTAAATCATCCTTGCAATACCTGCATGAAAGTGAATGCAGGTTTAAATGTCCACCAACATTTATGATGTTTTGTTTTGTTTGATCATCTGTAACAAACTACTTTCATAATTCAGGCTTTCTGAGAATGATTTTAAACATTTTCCCTCATATTCTTTCCCAACATAATCTGCAAATGAATTGCATTTTTTCAATATATTTAGATTAAATCACCATTTTTCCATACATACAGAAAATTTCAGATCAAGCTTCAGAATGGCCTGGGTAGTAAGTAAGTTTTATGTGGTGCTGGCCCATCAATATATATTCATAATTCAAAGTGGTAATTTTAAATTTTGGCTATGGGAAAAAAATTAAAAGCTAAAGTCGTAAGCAGAAAAAAATATTGTTAAACAGAAATGTGATTTAGTAGAAGAAAATACATTTATTTTGAAATGTTATTTCTAGGCTCATATCCAAAAGGCACTATAAATGCATAAGTAGAGTGAGACTATACATATGCTGGCAACTATACGTATGTTTTAACACCTTGTCTAATTGGCAACCTCCATTGTTTAATGCTCATGTCTTCAAAATGGCATCTCTGCACCTGCATACAAAATCCATTCATTCATTTTTGTTGTAATAGCAACATCAATTTACAACATCTCTGGGCAACCTGTTCCAGTGTCTAACCACCCTCAAAGTAAAATATTTCTTCCTAATAGCTAACCTAAGATTGCCCTCTTTCAATCTGTACCCTTTACTCCTTGTCCTGTCACTACAGTTGGTAACAAAGAGTCCCTCTCCAGCTCCCCTGTAGGTCCCCTTCAGATACTGGAAGGTGCTGTGAGGTCCCCACACAACCTTTTCTTCTCCAGGCTGAACAGACGCAACTTTCTCAGCCTGTCTTCATAGGGGAGATGCTCCAGTGTTCTAATCAGCTTTGTGGCCCTCCTCTGGACTTGCTTCAAGAGTTCCATGTCCTTCTTATGTTGGCGACATCAGAACTGTATGCAGTACACCAGGTGGGGTTTCACAAGAAGACCTGGTCTCTTACTCAAAGTAATGCTTCAGATATTGACTCAAAATAGATGAAGTTCAGCAAAACATCTGTAATGTAGTGGTGGCCCAAAGAGGGGAAACATTCCCTCTTCTCTGCTGTAAAGTCATATTCAGTATATGAGGGAAGTATGGAAGAAGCAGAGAGGAGAGGAACAGGGAAAACCTGTGAGCCATGAGGAAAAGACAAGCTATGAGAGAAACTGAAGCTGCCTCACTCCAGATCAGGCACGGGGTTTGGGGACCTTTACTGAAAAGGAGGCAGGCAGCATTTTTTAAATGAGATTTTTACCATAGTCCCCTGAAAATTAATTATAACTACCCAATCATGGTGGGATTGATCTAAATGCATCTGTCTGCAGTGAGAATAACAGTGTGTGACAGAGCAACGTGAGCAGCAATCACAATCAATTAGGTGCACTATTCACCTAATTATAAAGTAAGTGCCTACATTTGGTCAGATGAATCTCATCTTTAACTCTGTTGCCTGTGCTGAGTTGATCTTCCTAGTTACAACCGTCATCAAGACAGCTGGTTCAAAAGTAGAAGTGTGTTGCCCAGCTCCACATTTAGTCGGATGAATGCCAAACCTGACTCCATTGGATCCAGATCATTTTTGATGTTGAATAGTAGAGCAAGTCAGGGAAAAATCCACAGTTAAAAATACAGTCAGAAAATTACAGCAGGAAACAGAAGACAGTCTTAGCTATGTGCACAGAATGAAGATGACCAAGGAAGTAGGAACATCTGGAGGCCACAGATCATCTTGCACTAATCCATAGACTACATTTCATTGGTTTTAACTTGCTAAATAGACACAATGTCATTTTCAAACTTGAACAATATTAGAAATAAAGTTAGATTGTTCTCCTGAGCCCTCATTGCCTTGGTGCTTTAACCATTTCCTAAATTTAGACTTTTCCATAGATGCTTGTGCTTATTAGTTTAAAGAATGGTCTTAGTGCAGAGTAAAGAAGTATCTTCATGAGAACATAAATATCAGAGTCATAATCTTTTCTCCTCCTGCCCCAACTTCTGGTCAGTTTGGGGAATGATTCACTTTAAGTCGAGATGTTGCCTCGTGCTGAAATCTTACCATCCTTTACTCATATTGAATCAGTTAACTCCTGCTCCCAGTGGGAGACATATGTTCTCTCCGCCTTTGAGTTCACACTTGCAGAGTTACTGGTTGCTTGTTTCTCCTCTAACATAAAAAAAAAAAAGTATCATTTCAGTTTACTTGTGAGTTGTAATGCTATTCCAAGATCTCAACATCATTAAAACATTAATAAAATTGTTACAGAAAATTATAAAAAAGAAAAAGGACAAGACAGATTTGTAGCAAGGCACAAAACCACTGAATTTTGTTCCAGGATATAAAAACACCTTCTTAGATTGGAACTCATTAAATAAGTTTCAGCAGACAAGAAGGATATGTGGATATATATGGATATAGAAGGCTATATCTGTTCTGAGACAAATTGAATAAAATCTTTCATGGTCACAAGTATCCTTTGATTTCTCCTATCATCCAAAAATAGGGATTTAAATGCTACTGGTTTAAAAATATCACCAGAAAATCAGATGAAGAAGCAGATCAGTTGTTAAAAAGTGACAATATTTCTCAAAGATTGCAAAGCAATGAGATTTAAATAGTGTTCACACACTTTGTATTTCAAAACTTTAGAAGACAGGCAGAAAACTCAGTTTCCAGTTTCATCATGTTTTATTGCCTTCTGATGCTCAGGGTGCAAAAAAAGGTGATTTCAATGTAAATGGACAGATAGCTAAACTCGTATTATGTGCCCCAAAGCAGAGTGATACTCCTCTCCCTCCTTCCTCCTCTAAAGTTATCCTTATTCTTTTATTAGGTAGAAAGAAACCCTCATTCAGAATACACAAAATTGTATCTTCATCTACTGTCACTATCCTTTCTTGCTATCTTTTCTTAAAGAAAAGAGNAGTATCATTTCAGTTTACTTGTGAGTTGTAATGCTATTCCAAGATCTCAACATCATTAAAACATTAATAAAATTGTTACAGAAAATTATAAAAAAGAAAAAGGACAAGACAGATTTGTAGCAAGGCACAAAACCACTGAATTTTGTTCCAGGATATAAAAACACCTTCTTAGATTGGAACTCATTAAATAAGTTTCAGCAGACAAGAAGGATATGTGGATATATATGGATATAGAAGGCTATATCTGTTCTGAGACAAATTGAATAAAATCTTTCATGGTCACAAGTATCCTTTGATTTCTCCTATCATCCAAAAATAGGGATTTAAATGCTACTGGTTTAAAAATATCACCAGAAAATCAGATGAAGAAGCAGATCAGTTGTTAAAAAGTGACAATATTTCTCAAAGATTGCAAAGCAATGAGATTTAAATAGTGTTCACACACTTTGTATTTCAAAACTTTAGAAGACAGGCAGAAAACTCAGTTTCCAGTTTCATCATGTTTTATTGCCTTCTGATGCTCAGGGTGCAAAAAAAGGTGATTTCAATGTAAATGGACAGATAGCTAAACTCGTATTATGTGCCCCAAAGCAGAGTGATACTCCTCTCCCTCCTTCCTCCTCTAAAGTTATCCTTATTCTTTTATTAGGTAGAAAGAAACCCTCATTCAGAATACACAAAATTGTATCTTCATCTACTGTCACTATCCTTTCTTGCTATCTTTTCTTAAAGAAAAGAGAATTGTTCTAAATTTTTCTTAAAGAAAATAGAATTGTTCTAAATTAATAAAATTAATCAATTAATAAAACTAACCATAAATGTTTAAAATATTTTTTCTTAGTCTGATTTCATTTTTATAAACCCATGTTAGATGCTCTTTATTAATCCTTTGGAAGAATAACCATGGGTATTTTTTTCCCTGCAGGATTCTGTCTTTGAACATGAAGAAACTGTTAGTCCCTCTGTTAATTTTTCATTTTTCACATTAATTAAAAACTTGTCCAGATGGCACTGCACAAATATCTTTCATGCAGATTTCTGGGTTTGAAATGCAGCTACCCACCTCAAAATACATCATTTCCGTCTGCTTGGGAAAACAGCTCTCCATGGTTCATTTTATGTATAATATCTTGTGGGGGAGAGTGTGTCACTTGGAGTAAAAGGAGTGGAAATTCATTTCCAATCTCCCACTTTCCATGAAAAACTCCACGTAGCTCTTTGTGAGTGCCTATGTGTGTATACATGCACAAATGCCTCAGAAGTAAGATTAACCAAAGAACTCCTACAGATTAACTGAATATAATGAGTATATATAATCCTCAGCCAGGTGGTTAATAAGAACAGAAACCAGTAGCATCAATGTATTTGACATCTCTTATGGCAAATTACTAAACCAAGCCTAATCCCCATGCAAGAAGTGCCAGAAAGCCACATGCCCTCGTTAGGTCTGACTTACCCACTCATGAGGACTCTGAGAAAATGTACAAACAAATAAATCTTTATTCAGGGAAAGACAAAACAGTAATACATTTAGCACAGAGTGAAGAGGTGCTCCTCCGTGGGGGAGGTGGGCATGAGTGGATGTTTGGGGCACGGGGTTTCTCTCTCCCTGTTCCCTTGGTCACGTGTACCCAAAATCCTGTCCCCTACTGGTCACTTTGAATGTAGCCCACGGGAATCCTGTACTTAAGGGGGTGTCCACGGGACTCCCGAGGGTTGTTCCAGACCTGTTCTGGGGGCAGTCGCTGTCGGAGTCCCTGCCGGGCTCCGGCCATGTGCGGCTGAGAGAATAAAATCTGAAAACATCTATCAAATATCATCTCCTTGATTCTTCCATGGGCCAAGGCTGTATCCCAGGGAAGGTTGCAGCGACCCCACTGCAACAACAGAGTAAGAACAAATCCTCCTCCCTTGCTCATCCACCTGCAGATTCCCATTGTCCAGGACAAGCTATCTCTCTGCAGGGATCTCTTTGCACCCACAAGCTGCCTGCTCAGCCTGATCAGGCACTGCCCTGTGCCCCATCAACCCTAGGGACTCCCCAAGGGTGCTTGGATCACTACAGTCCTTTTCTGGGCTCCTCCATACCAACACTCCTATTCAGATTGCATTCAAGGAGGCCTCATGCCAAGGCATT
Organism: Mystacornis crossleyi; assembly: GCA_013400655.1. Classification (NCBI taxonomy): domain Eukaryota; kingdom Metazoa; phylum Chordata; class Aves; order Passeriformes; family Timaliidae; genus Mystacornis; species Mystacornis crossleyi. The sequence continues at coordinate 71,838 of VYZQ01022122.1, forward strand.
TTTCACCAGACAGCCAGCTATATGTCCCTGTCTCACACTGAAATAAATCCCATTAAAATGGAAAGAGCATTCAGGGCTGTGTAATGGAGACCTGCTTGCTCAGGAACCAGGTCTTTGCCACAAGTTAGAAATGATCTTCGTCTTTTCAAGAGCCAACCTTCCTGCAAAACCCAACCTGTCTGTGCTGGGTCCCCAGACACTGACAGAGGAAGACCTGGTAATTAGCTAGTGTGAACTAAGGCCTCTATGGTCTTGCTTTCTGCTTTTCACCAATGGTGGGATAGAGACATCTTGGTTTTCCTGACTGGATAGATAGACATGTGTATGTATTTATTACAAAAAATATTGATTTCCCATAAATAATGTATTAGGAGCTCTTTAACTGCTCAAGTAAGTGACTGCCTTTTTTTCATACTGTGCCCGCAGTCCTGCCTGCATGTCGCAGATTTTACTATCATTGCAGTTCTGTTGCACGCATAACATAGTAACCAGATAAAAATGACTCTGATGTGTCAAGAACAGAAGAGTGTAAAACATTTTCTTTAGCAGCATGTGACTCTCTGAGACTTCTGTTTGTGAAGGAGCCAACACAATGTGCTGTCACCATTTGAATATACGGCTTCAAAACACACTGCAATTAAAAGCTTTCAGAGAGCTGGTTTAATATAGAGCATGACATCATATTTCCTTCCGTGCCTCCTAACTGAAATAAAACCAAAACCACTAGGTCAGGTTTTATTTTCCACTATTGATTCCAGATACCTCTGTTAAGCTCAGCCTTAAGACGAGATGCTCTTCCTTCTTCCAAGGCTATCAAAGGAGGACTGCAAGTAGAACATCCTTAGGAATATGAACAGTGGCTAGGTGACAAGAAAAAGAATATTAAAATTCTTAACCATATCTGATGAATTAAATGTTTATTACTCTGTGGGTGTTTAGTCTGCAACGCCTGCGACCGATATCAATAGAGGTCTTGTTTAAAAACCTCAAGTTACATTCTCAAAATTCAGGAGACAGGCTGGACTTTAAAGCTTTGACTGTTTAAAAACATCAAATATTTTTCCTTCCAGTTTCAGTCTGATCACACTCCCTTAGAAAGTAAACAGGATCAAATCACTGGATGTGAGAGAGGAAAATGCATAGATAGATGGTCTAGCTCATTCACATGGCCCTGTAAAAGGATTGCTTCTTGCAGTTTATTTTGTAGCACTTTGTTCACTGTTTTTCAATATTGTAGAAGAAATGTTGCCCTTTGGAAGAGTCTGGTAGATCTGTCAGGGCCTGTATTACTGTCACTATTCTGACTTTTCCCATTTTGTTTTTCTACCCCAGGTTTTAGCGTGTTGTATTCCACCAGGGTTTTTTACAACTCCTTGCAGACACTGTTGTAGAAGGAACCTTAATATTATTAGGAGATGAGGAAGGACAGTGAGAAATTCTGGCCTGTTAAAAGCAGGTTGCAAAAATGTGATAGTGGTTGTGATGGGGCCAGGAGTAGACACATGGGCAAGGCTTTCCTCCACACATAAATTCAGCGTGATGTCAGCTCAAGGGACTGTGGAAGAGAGGAAGAGAAGAGGGAGTTGAGCTCTGCCTTGAACTCTCTTGAATATGCGCTGCTGTGGCTGCTAATTTAGATACAAATGCCACCAGCAGCAATGTGCATGGACCCTAGCTCTGCTTCAAAACCCCACTGATACACCTTCCTGGCATATCTCTGATGCTACAATTTGCGAGCTTAAAACAGTTCTATGTCTCTCTTCCCCCACGCCCATGGTTCTCCCCTTATGTATGAAGAAAAGAACAGAGTTCCCTCCTAAGCCACTGCTTGCCCATTGTTGTTGGCTAAAACAGGTGGAATGAGGAACAAGGCTCAAGGCCCAATCCGTTCATTTTAATTTTGGTGCCTTGATTTTGGTTCTGTGTTGCCTGGATTGTAACAAATTACACAACTTTTCCATGTTTCAGCTTCTTTGCCTTTAAAATGGGAATACTGATTTCAGTTTTTTAATGTACTTTATAGTATGTGGACATAAAGCACTACCAAGAGAAGAAGGTTTTAATATATTTTTATGTTTAGTCTTTTTTATACAGGCAAATTCCATAAATTATCAGCATTACCTCTCTAATGTGAACACATCTTTGATGTTTCTGTGGAAGAAACTCTTTAACACATGCTGATAATATAAAACCCCTGTGTACTATTCCTGATAATTTCTATAAAACCTCATTCTGTCACCAGCAATATATATATTACTGAAGGCTGTGTGTCCTTGCCTTGTCAGAAACTGCAGCCTTCACTTTCTTCTTTCACCCATAGTTTTATGTGTACTGCAATAGAGTAATTTTTGTTTCCAGATTCAGTCTAAACTGCCTCCCCTCCAACTTTATGGGTCAAGCTATTATTTCCTCACACTGTGCTGCAGTCCCCTTTTATTTCTGTACTATTCTCTGTCCTTTAAATCCCTTACTTAAAATCTCCTTGGTGATTTCTTTATTTCTCTCCTAAGCAGCCTCTGATTTTCATCTGGGCTTCCCTCCAGCGTAGTCTATAATCTCACTTTCCCTTTAAATTCCTTCATTCTATAATTAGCATTTTTAGGTCTGTCTGTACTGAATAACTCGTGGACTCCATCTCCCAGATCTAATGTGTGATTACTGGAGGTGATTCTGTCTTTCCATACAAGTGTGCAGGAAAGTGAAGAGAATAACCATCCAGGAAAGCACCTGAGAAAGGCAATGACAGGAGTCAGTCATGTGGCACTCAGCAGCCACAGAGGGTTCAGGGCTGTTGTCTTCAATCTGTGGGGTGACCCAGGGAGAAACATGACCTTTATGTCTCAGGTATGACCACGGTGGGAAATAAATGGCAACTTTGGCTCTCACAGCATGGTGACAGCACAGTGCTGGTGTTTCCCCACCAGTGGGCAGACACCTGTGGGGATGTGGCCATTCCAGGCCCGCAGCAAGGAGGAGCTGTCTGGGCTTTGGCAAGGCTCCTTCAGATCACATGGCTCAGTGCTCAGCGTTCCAGAGGCACACAGGGAAGCAGAAGGTGTCTCCTCCACCCCAGCACCCAAAGCTTAGGCACTTACAGTGGTATCCAAGTACCTGGCACTCAGCAGCCAGTCTGCTCTGGGCATAGCAGGGCCAGCTCGGCCATGTCCCGCAGCACAACCTGAGCCCAGCCTGCTGAGACAGAGCTGTGTGAAAGTCAGCAGGACACTAGAACAATAAAGGTCCAGTCAAAGATAGGCCTGTTGACACAGAGGTGCTCAGTTGCTTGGAGATTCAGAAGGGAAAATGGCTGAGTATGAGCTCCTGTAGGGGGAAAGCAGGGAGGCTGGTCAGGATCAGCAGGAAAACCTTTGGTAGTGGGGTTGGTCAGGTTGCCAGCTTGAGTCACTGGTGTGGGCACAGCAGGTGGGAAACAGCATCCCTGGGACACCCAGAGCTGGCCCTTTCCCTCCTGGGGAGTAAAGGCCCGTAAAGACTCCACAGATGCTGTGACAGGGAGCAGACCTCAGCCTGACAGCTCATTGATTCCTACCTGTTCTTCATTAGCTCCCGAGCTGGGCTACAACTACTGTGTCTTCCAAATGGTCAACAGGCCCTTTGCTCCTCCAGACCACCCTCTACTTTAAGACTGAGATTGACTTTTTTTGTTCATCCTCAGGAGCTCTGTTTACCCAAATCATGATTTCATATGTTCAGACGGGGGAAGCAGAGGGTTTTATCAAGGATTTAATCTACTCATGGCAATTCTGGAACATCATATCACACATCTATGGTTTCTTGTATCTCCACAAAATTATTTACTTATTGTGTCTTTTATTAATGCACAATGGATGCGCATTAGTGAATCAACTAAAGCAGAATTACATTGCTTTCTTGTCTGCTTTTGCTTTATAAATCAATAGATCTGTGACAGCAATGTGTTTTAAACACACAGAAATGCTGGATTTTTATTTTTATAGTGAGTTGTCCAAATATTTGCTTGCTAGCCTCAGAATACTTACATTCTCTAAGCCAAAGAAGAACTGTATCACTTTTTTCTTTTGCACTTTATATATAAACTTAGCTTTACCTCTTCATTCCCCTCTATTACCTTTGCTATTTTTCACAGACCAGTACACAGGTCCATATATTTCTCTAATAGGTTTTAAATTTTTCTGCAGCCCCATGTTATTGGGTCCCTAGCCAATTTACTTTATTCAATAGTACAATCTATTCAAGTGGAAATGGGAAGTTTATGCAACATTCTCTCTAGACTTCTCTGAATGTATTATTCTCTAAGACACGCTGGTTGGAGACCACCTTTATTTTAGAAGCTCTGCAGTCTTGCAACACTTGCACAAGGACCACTGGAAACCCAAGGTCCTGTGACTCTGCAAGGCAAGGAACTGACGATTCTAGGAAAATGAGATCACTGAAGGACTCTGTATACATGTTATAAGACAGAGAGGGAGAAAAAAAGAATAAAAATGTTTGGGGGAATGCTTCACTGAGGATTCCATGTAGCACTGGAAAATTCCCTGAACTGGTGATGACAAGTAGAATATTTCAAAACCCACACTCTACCAGACCATGATGGGATGCACCATTCAGAAAACTTGTTCCAGTTTTGCCTGGTTTCCTTCAGGTCTGCTCAGGTCCTCAGTGAGGTTTCAAATAGAAAGCATGAAACTTTTAGTTCCTCACAAGCCTCCTTCCAGTTTTATACTGAGCACAGCTTACTGAGAACAGAAAAAACATACACATCTATTTCACATACTCATTCATAGTTGGATCAGCTTAAAGAGAGCTTACAAGCTGGTCCAGAGCATGGTTTAAACTTAATTGCATGTATCTCAACTGAGACACATATATCAGCCTACTGTCAGATTCCATATTATCCCTGTGTTGCTACCATAGCCCTGCTCAGTATCTGAAAGGGCTGTATGATGTGGTAGGCTGCAGCAGAGAGAACAAGGCTCATCAACCCCGACAGTCTACTCCAGTCTTTTATTCCTGTCCCATTGTGTGTCCATCAGTGGTTTTTAGCTCTACATAGCCACTTTTTTTTCTGTGACAAATATTCTTACTCCCTGCCCTTACTTGATTAATCTTTTCACCAGCTGTACTTGTGTTTGCAGAGTATGCGTTGCTATGCATTCATTTCACCACCTCCACACCTCAGAGCACTGGCAACAATCACTTACATTCTTTAAAAGAAAATGCTGTTAACTCGCTACATCCAAAGTAAGAAAATGAAATGTCAGTATTATGAATTGTGACTATACAATGATTTTGCTCTAAGAGGGTGTAAACTGTACTAGGCAAAGGAGAGGGAGCACCACATGGGACGGCACATAAGAATAGACAACACTTGGCTTGACAGAGTTGTGGTTCCCTCTGTTTGCTCCATAGTTTGTGGGACTGCAATTACCAGCAACAAATTAATATACTTGCCCAACACACGCTGACACAAAATGGGGAGGAGAGTGGGCGGCAGAGCAGCAAGACATTTGTGTTGTTAAATAACAAGTAACTAAGGCTCTAGTAAGTGCTCAAGAGTACATGCTGTAGCTTCTGGGTTTTGAAAGAATGACAATACGGCCATTTGTTGTGTGTAGAAAATTTTCTGCCTTTTTATCAGCTGTCAGAAGGACAGTGCCCACCCAAGGCCTTGGTAGGCTGTGCCAGGGCCCAGGAAAGGTGTTCACATTCTTCCAGGCTGCATTGCCAGGGTTGAACACCATATTTTTTCCTGTCAGTCATTTAATTAAGACTTGTCTACTGGATGCGGCAGGTGCAGCTTGCAGTGCCACGGCCCAACATCTGTATGTTCCTATTCTGCTAATTCCCAGAAAATGAAATGTACAATAGCCTTAAGGAGAGTTTTCTTCTGTCTTTACTTTTACTTGAAGCTATTGGAACAATTTACAGATAGGCTTTTTTGTTTCTTTGATTAAGTTTTATTTCCTCCTTTATATTTATCTCAAAGAGGTCACTGTTATAAAAAGCTCCAAGGACAGCCTGCACCATTTTCCCAACTCCATAATTTTCTCCCTACAATTTTTCTTCAGTGAGTGAGTAATACACTATTCAATGCATTGAAACTGCAGTTTGCTAATTGAAATGCTGCTTGGAGGTGCTTTGAAATGGTATCCAAAGCAGCCCGGAGCACTGAGCGATCTGTGAGATGGCCACTGCGAGTGCCCTACTATTTCCATGTCCTGGCAAGTAATTTTGACATTCATGGGAGTTATTCCCACAAAGATTTGAATCTTCCGTGCTGGATGTTTTGGGTCTCAGCAGGGTATGTCTTCAAAACTGATTTGATTGCCTAATGCATCGCTTCAGAACTGGCAGAGTCCTTACACAGAATCACCTTGTTCTCTGATGTTAGGACAACTCCTTCAGGCAGTCTCTGCTTGTCTCTTCTGGTTCCTTCCCAGCTTGCTTTCCATCTCGAGCCTCTGCTTTCCTGCCCAACGGCCATGCAGGCAGGTGCTGCTCACTTCCAGTTCCTGCGTGCATCCTCATTTCAGCTCCATGACAAAGGTCCCTCTGCCCATGCTTTTTGTCTTTCCAGAGCCTGGTCTTTCCACAACAGCACAGTATTCAGCTCCGATAAACCTTCAGTTCAGACTGCTCCATACTTTATTTTCATAATCTAGTTTATCACTGGCACTGGCAAAGAAAAAGCACTGGCAAGAAAACTCAGTGAAGGTTCGTACTGAAAATGAAATGGTCATTCATTTATTATGTATTTTTTGGCAACAATCTTTTTTTTTAAAGAGTCATTTATGCCGGCCAGAGGAAGTGCGTGGACACTCTGCCAACATGGGTGAGTTCCCGAGATTTTCCAGTAAGTCTTGCGCAGCGACTACATCCCTTGACGTCTCAGCTCCAGGAGTTCTGGGATCATTTGAGAATCTGATTTTATCGTTTATCATTTGAAACTCTGATTTTATCTTTCCCTGGAGTGAATCGTGAGTTCCCATGACTATGGAAATCAATTCTGGGTGACGACTGAGCTAGACCACGCATAAGGCTGCACGGAAGCTCCTCTCCGAACCCGTGCCAGGACCCGGGGACTCGGAGGGGACTGTCCGGTGACTGGGGCCCCGGCAGCGCGACCCGCAGGCAGCGGCCGGGCCCCCGGGGGCCGCGGGGCGGGC
>VYZQ01022123.1:0-26761 GCA_013400655.1 Mystacornis crossleyi
TTAGGGTTAGGGTTAGGGCCCATGAGGTTTAGGATTAGGGTTAGGGATAGGGTTAGGGTTAGGGGATAGATTTAGGGTTAGGGTTAGGTTTAGGATTAGGGTTAGGGTCAGGGTTAGTGTTAGGGTTAGCTTTAGGGTTTGGGTTAGTGTTAGATTTAGGTTTCGGGTTAGGGTTAGTGTTAGGGTTATGATTTTTTTTCCTGGTTCCCTTTCTAAGACCCCTGCATGTCTCTATTAATTTAAACACAGCAAAAATTGACAAGCATCTTTTTCCACTGTTGCAGGCACTCCCTCTAGTGGCAGCCATGATTTCTCATTTAGTATGTATCATTTCAAGCACTTCAAGGATCCGAACTCCATTGTTATTGTGGTGCTTTATGAAAAAAAAATAACATTATTATCATCTGCCAGATCTGATGTGGTTTCTCAGTTATTTTTGCACTGCATATGTGGTTTATACACAAATCAGATAAACCACAACGGGTTCTAACAAAGAAGCAATTAGATCTAATTGGTGTTCCACATAGATCACCAGATATCAACAGCCACATCTTGGAATATTTGCATGAGGAAATGTTTAAACTGGGAAAATAAATCAGTGAAGAGTAGATGAAAAGACTTGGTGGGTTTTTTTCTAACTAATCAACATGTTTTGCCATACTAGACACTTGGAAGTTATGCCAAATCCTACCTGTTTCTATTTCAGTATTGCAAATAATTTCTGGCCTGTCAGAAAAAAATGCATTAGACACAGTGCTTTGACAGAGCATCAAGTGTTTGAACAGCTATATGAAATAAGTTTATTCTAGGTTCTTGACAATTCACGTCCATATAAAAAAAAAGTGTTCTATCTCAAGGTAGTTTTGGAGTTTTATGGTTACAGGATATTGAGAAATTCTTGTACTTTTCCTTTTGCTGTATTTCATGAAAAAGCCATGAAAATCTGTGAAAATTGGAATACTCAGTAGGCTGAAGGATAAATAGGAGGTACTGCTGTGTAAAGCGTTATAAAGCCTGAGGCTGTCAATTCTAAGAGTGCTCAGAGAGAAGAGCTAGATGAAACTATCCCTTGGCCTTAAGCAATTAGTTAAGGTAAGAATTATGAGAGCTGTTTTCAGGCAGGCATATTTGTCTACAGAAAGAGTTACAGAATCACTGAGTCACAAAATTGTGACCTGAGATTGGAAGGGACCCTGGAACCCATCTGCCCAAGCCCCTGATCAAGCAGGGTCACCTAGAGCTGGTTGCCTAGAACTGTGTTCAGACAGCTTTTGATTATTCCAAGGATGTAGATCCACAACAGCTGTGCAACCTGTGCCAGTATTTGGTCACCCTCACAACTGAAAAGAGTTTCCTGATGTTCAGACAGAAATTCCTGTTCCATTTGTGCCCACTGCCTCTCGCCTTGTCACTGGACACCATCTTATTCACACTCTGCCTTCAAGTGTTTATGCACAATGATGAGATCCTCCAAGCCTTCTCTTCTCCAGGACAGACAGCCCCAGCTTTCCCAGATTTTCCTCAATGGAGAGATGTGTCACTCCCTTAATTATTTTGGTATCCCTCATCATGTCAGTAGCTACCTCAGCATCCATGGGTGCATCCCATCAGGGCCTGTGGACTGATGTCTTTCTTTATATATTTTTTTCCCTCAGGCTTACATTGCCTGTGCCTCTTCATCTAAAGTCAGCTTTCCAGTTATCTTTGACTTCATTCTGCTCTGTCTGCATCTTTTGCGTGGGCATCCAGGCTTAGAAATAACCTCCGGCAAAAATGAATTTGCCCTAATAAATCACACTTCAGACAGATTTGCACTTTTCTTTGACTTGGGTCATGGCACATACTTCCTTTGATAAGGAGACCAGCATGTTTAATAGAAGAGTTTGACTGTTCATTACAACAATCATAAATAAAAAACAGTTTTGACTGTCTGACATAAATAAAAAACAGTCACTGACTTAGGTGACAATTCATCTACCACACAGAGCTTCTCCTCTTGTGCATTTATGATATCTGTTCATAAAAGAACTCATTTTTTGAGTCCCGTAAAAGATGAATCTGTAAGACAGTTATTTATTTTGTGTTGTCTTTTTTTTAATAGCCTTGTGAAAGAAATAGCGAAACAACCTTCTGAAAGCTACATGAATAATGACTTGTCATGGATGACAAGTAGTGTAGCATGAAAAGGTACCACTAGTGACAAATACAAGAATTAAAAAATTTAAATTTAAGCTTAAAAAAATGAAATTATTTTGTTAAAAGTTATAGTCCTTCTGGATTTTCTACCCTTAAGGTCTGTGTCCTCAGACTCAATACACATTTATTTATTTATATATGCAGTAATATAATGGCTGAGTATAAAATTTCCTTTAAAAAAAAAAAAAGAAGTTTTAGCCAAGATCTATACTTGTATTACATATTTGTATTAGACAAGAGGCACAACAGCATTAAACAAGCAGCACTAACCTGGAGTAGAAAGACTATGCTGGCCACTATAAATGCACTGTCATGTTGTTGTCTCAACACAGCTCTTCAGATAAAAGAATGCTGGGATATATGTTTTCAAATTCACATAATAAAATAAAAATGTTCTGTTCTCGTAACGTTAAACAACTTCTTTATAATTATGTCTAGTATAGTAGTTTGTTGTGCACAGTTAAATCATTTCTCATCATCCTCATTCCAAACTGAAGTGATGTTCTGTGGCAATCTTATGCACATATTTAACATCCTTATGAAAGCAGTATACAAACAAACAAAAAAATCACAGTACTGTTCAGCTTCAAAAAGAGAATTCCAGAAATATGACTCTGACAACTGTAGTGGGTACGTTAGTATAAACTACTATGAAGAATAAAATTGATGTATGCATACTCTTTGACGGAAGAATCAAAACAGCTTTTTTGAAGGACAGATGTTCCTTATATGTTTTGGAAGTCTTCTGAAGCTGTCAGCAGAACTCTAGATACAGTTTATTTAGATTTTCAATCTGCCTTTAGCACAGCCTTCAGCAAAGGCCCTTAAATTATGCAAAACCATAGAGTAGAAATAAAGGCACTTTTTCACACATTCAGAAGTAAGCTTCCAGAAACCATTGCTAGGAGGCTGGAAAGGCACACAGGATTATACAAACTTAGGGTCTACAGGCCTGTAAACAGACACGAAAGGAAACAGCCTTCTTACAGATGTGCTCTGACATGACAAATGTAGATGCCAGAAGAAACTACAGAGGGTTAGATCATAGTACGTAGCCAGGTTCCTGTGCTCTCTCTAAATATAAGCTCCTGCTGTCACTGATGAACACAGTATGCTGGGCCAAATGGACCACCAGAGCAGTGGTGACATAGCGACAAATACATGCACACAAATCTTAGACCTCTCCCTGCTCTAAAGAAAGGTGTAGTAAAAAACCTCTAATGTATCCATCTACTCTGGAAATCAAAATACACAGGTACAAGGAACAAACTTTACTGAGCTGACAGTTCATTGCACTGGTAAATTAGCAACCCTCATGAACAACCCTATCGCACTTACTTGTTCCTCCTCTCCTTCCTCAAATTTTGAACAGAACAGAGGACACCAGAAGTTGGCACCAAATATGTTGTACAAAACCCACAGGGCACTTGAAGCAGTTTGTTACTTTATACTGATGTTCACCGAATCAACTGAGTGTGAAAACGTCAGTGAAATGCTGCTTTCTTCTCTGTTGAGAGTGGTGGGATCTGGATGGTTTGAATCTTTCTCAGCAAAGACAAACACAATACCGGATGTCCCGGTTCCAGCCACGACAGGGCTAATTTTCGTAATAGCCAGAAGGGGGCACGATCAAGACCCGAAGGTTATTTTCTATCACCTAAGCCATTGTCGGGTGCAGGGCAAAGGGAACCTCTTCTGGGAAGAAGGAGCTCCTTCCAGCTGAGAAAACGTGGTGGAGGGAGCCATCTGATATTGTCTATTATTGCAGGGTTATTTTCCATGGATCGTTTCTTTTTTTATTCCTATGTAATTAGTACTTTTGCTATTTCCAGTAAATTGCTCTTGTCTCAACCCGTGATCTTTTTCTTTTGTGTCTTCAATTCTCCTCTCCAGCCCGCTGCAGGGCAGGGGGAGAGAGAGGGAGAGGGCAGTGAGGGAGCCGCACATGGTTCAGGTTTTTTCAGTGGGAATACTAAACTGGGGAACACCATTCCTATACCATAACAGTAACCATGGCATATAGGCCTGCTTACTTATTTTCTGTAACAGCCTTTAGTATCTCACTTTTTATACCAAGCAAGCCTTAGCTTGATGGGAATGAAAAAACTATGTCTTAATCATTGGCATAAGCTTAATTTCATAAGCTTATGAGAAAAAGAATATTTGTGTAATACTGCAGCTGATAATGCAGCTGTGTGCAGACAGCTGTTTGAAGCACTGGAAGCATCTGCTTCTTCTGCTACAACCTACCAAGCACTCTTTGCCAACTAGCTACTTTCTCAGTTGGTGTATGCATGGTTAACCTGGTCTTTAGAACCAGTGGCTGTGCCTGGTATGTCGGTCTCAGGCACTGGCATCAGCTTCCACTGGAACACTGTATTAGCAGCAAGTCANTTGTTGGCCTATTTCAAGTTCTGCCCAAGTTTCAGAGGCCCAGGAGACACTTCCTGTAATCACTCACAGCACCCTTTATCCCTTTTCTCTCTTCAAGGCCAGTCAGGGTAGCAGCGTGTAATATTTGGTCGTTTATACTGCACACAAGGGTAATGGATACAACATTTGGAAACAGGGAGATGCGTGGCTTGAGGCAACAACAAAAAGTCAAGAAACAGGAAGGGAGATGCCTCCTTGTAAGCAACAGCTGCTCTCCGTAGCTCACACGCATTCTCCCAGCGTATCAGCCGTCTGCTCGGAAGCGGAACAGACTCGTCTGCTTTATCAGGGCAACAGCTTTTGTTTCTGCTCTTCGCAGTCGTTTAGCTGACATGTTTGTAAACACCAATGTGTATTTTGTAAAAATTTAGCGTTTTACAAAACAACTTTATCATAAACCAGGTCTCTTGCGGAACCTCCCATCGCCACCGCCGCCGCCCGCAGGCCCCGCGGTCACCTCACAAGGCGGGACCTCCCCGTCCCTCGCCGTGCTACCGCCGCGCTGCCACTGCAAAGCCTCTCGGGAGTTGAAGTCCCGCACACCGCCTTTCCTATGGCGGTCCCTTGGCTTGTGGACTCCGTGTCCCATGGAGAGCTGCGGGAGATCCGGCGCCCGGCCCGCGGCCCCGGCAGCTGGCGGCAGGGCGGCTAGTTCAAGTTGCCATAGCTGCAAGGTGTGGCGGGCGGATGGTGGCTGGGCACGGGGCGGCCTCGCCTCGGAGCGCTATGCGGTGAGGGTTGGGGGTGCGGGAGGGGAGAGCCGGGGCCGCGGCTAGAGCGGTGTGCGGGAGGCGACTGTCCGGCTTCGGAGAGCCGCGGGAGGGCGGGCGCGGATGGGAGCGGCGGCGGGAGGCGCGGGGCGCGGCGGCCGCGGGGTTCCTCGGGACAGTCCGGAGGCCCGGCCGGCGGCGTGCCCGGCGCTGTTCTGGGTTCCAGGACCCTGTCTGGGCCAAAGAACCAGGAGACTTTCAGAGCTGGAGTCGGGTGTTAGCGAAGTTCCCTGCGTGCCCGGCGGGAGGAGGATTTGCAGAGGGAGTTGCGTATGAACACTGTGAAGGAGTCGTTTTCTGTGTCGTGCTGCTGAAGAGTTCGGGGAGCACGGTGTGACAAATTGTCAATAAAACGTGGTACTACTGATTCCTGAAGGCACGATGGTGAAATGTCACCATACGGGATCACCTTCCTGACTTTTTCCGGGCTCAAATACAAGCACTGAAGGAAAGGGCCTTTCAAGTGTCATGTTTTTTCTGGAATGGATGTAAAATTTTTTTTTTGTTTTGTTGTTGTGTTCAGTCTTAGCTATAAGGCTTCAACCATACCTTTAACACTAAGTTAGTTACCTAGTGATAGATTAGTCTGTGTGGAGCTGAACAAATAAAACACTTAAGGAATAATTAGGTTGTGTACACCGACTTTATCTTTTGTTTACTTGAGCTGGAGAACTTGACATTGAGATTGTTGGCTCTACTTCTTACCTGGCAGATCTCTTAACAAGAGAGTCCTCAGTGAAGCTGAAATGCTATGTTTTCTACAGGAAAGAAAAATACTGAGTTTTGATGCTTTTCATCAGTTCAACAAAGGTTATGATCTGTTTGGGTAGAACTGAAAACCAGTAAGAGCTAAATGATTCTCACTGTCAAGCAGGTCATATGATCATGTGCTGAAATTAGTGTAGCTTTTTGTAAAAAGCGATAAGCTTTATTTTTTATTTCAGTTGTCAGGCAAATATGCATTTGGAACATTTCTACATATTTCTACTTCTTTATGATTTTTATTTTTTTAATTTAAAGTGAAACTTGCACAGTTCCTTTAAAAATGAGGATGTTGCTTTATATGAAACAGCTTCTTCGCCTTAAAAGTACTTGTGGTTCCTTTTAGGTTGCTCATGAGAACAAAGAGGAATGCTTAACCATAAATAGTAAGTTTTCTTCAGACAAAATGTCCTCCTTATCTAGTGCTTTCTTTTATGTTTACCTTGATTACTGACCTTTCTTCTGTGCTTTGGCTAGTAAATATCTTAATGAGCCTATTTTTGGACAGCTGAAAATAAACCCATTAATCTTTCCTGCTGTAAATCTTTATTTCCTTTTTTTTTTCTCCAGTCTTTGCTTTTCAGTAGTCAGGGCTCTTATGGCTGGGTGTGCTTGTTCGTTGGGTTTTGTTGAGTTTTTTTTACCAAATTACTGTGAAAACCAATACTATTCCATGTTATTATTTCTACCAGTGTTTTCTTTATTTTCCCTTGTCTTGGAAAATATCCCGTATTTCCTGTTTCCCAGTGTTTATGCTTTTTCAGTCTCATTAAGACTTCATTGCAGCTACTAGTGTGAGGCATTGGAATAATGAATTCTGAAACTGTTAGTAAAAATGTGCTTTAGTGAGGTGAGATAAGAAGAGGAAAGATGAGGTTCACCAGTTCAGAAAATATAAGGAATACTGATGTACTTGAGCACAGACTGAGCATGTTGATTTGCTCTCCTTTCATGTTTGAAAGATTTATGTCCAAGTCTGGGAGACAGAAATTTGCAACCTTTTAAAGATTAAATATAAGGATCTGGAAAAATATCAAGTTGCCTGCATATAAAATACAGTACAAGATTTGAATCCATCCATGGTTTCTTTTGGAAATTTCAGCTCTTACAGCTGGAAGAATGACATCTTTACTGTGACTTTATTTTTGTTGACTACAGGGGGTTCAAGAGTTTGCCAGTCTATTTCCTCTTCCATCAAGTCATTCCATGACCCTAGGGCAAACTGCTGCAGTGTGTAATAGTTTAAGAAAAAATTTTGATCTAACCTACCTTTTGAGGGTTATTTTAATCAATTACTATGTCACTTTAGTATACTAGGCATAGCTGTCTGTAGTTTTTAATAATTTCCCCTGTCTGATGATTATTGACCTATTTTGCCTCTATCTTGCCATCCTTGAGACTTAGCAATCCCCATTCTGAATACAGGTTAGTGAGTAATGGGAGCTAGAGGAGAATGGTTCTGCAGACCAGGATGATTGATAAGGCATTGATGTCTCCACTGTATGTTTTGGGGGGAGAATTTGCTTTGGGGCGTGAGTTTATGGGTATTGAACACTTGGAAGCAGTGAGAGTGCATATATTGATTTAATTTGCTCCTGAGAGGCTCTGCCTCCTGCATCCTGACACTGCTTCATAGTGCGAGCAAAGGTAATAAATGAGGAGCAGTTGGAAGATCTGCCTCAAAAGCAGATCTGCTGATCCAGACCAAAAAGGCTAATGTAAGTGTAATCTGAGTCTATGACATTGCTTTGGGAATATTGTGCAAGACTGTTTAGTTACAGTCAGGAATTAACATAAGTTACTTTTTCTGGTCTTCCTGCCTAGGCTTCAGGATCCTGATGGCAGATTCATCCAGTGATTCAGACAACTTTCTTACGGGTCGAATAGGAAGGCGGCCTTTGAGAGCATCCCACAACAGAGCTCAGAATTATGGTGCTGAAGAAGTTACAGAGAAGATCCACACTTTAGCAAGCACTTTGCAGGTTGTTTACAGAATACAGTTTTAAATTATTTATAGAGCCTGCATGTCTGTAACACAGGGTCAAATTTTCCTTACTAAAGTTGTGGAGTGTACTGTACGGATGGGAAACATTGCTTTCTGTGCAAACCTAAAAAGAGTTTTGGGAAATTGATCATACTGCTTTTGAGCTGAAAGTGTGTGGCTTGTTACACTTTTATACAGCTGTTATTTCAGGCAGTAACAGAATGTTGTTAGAAACAGTGATGTGTTGGGGAATACCGTTTATAAAGCTAGCAGACTGAATAAGGCCAAATCAACTTCATTAGATTCTCACAAGAGGCATTAAATTTTCTAGCAGAAAGTTTCAGCCTTATCTTGGTTGTCTTTGTACTGTGTAAATTTTCCAAATTTCTGATAAATATGTAGGCAGTCAGTTCTTTCAGGATAGAGCTTATATTTCAAATATTTTCGAGATGTGAAGGAGCACTATTAGAAGTGTGAGAAGCATTATTTCTAGACTTGTAAGATACACATACCTGAGCAAGAAAAACTGTTTATCTCATTCCTACTTCTTCAGTGGAAGGTGCAGAGGGAATATCTGAATTTATTTTGCAGGTGGGAGGAGACATTTAGCTATCCTGACACCATTAGTGCTGAAGGATTTATTCCTGTTCTTCTCTAGCTGACAGTTCTGAATATCTATAGTGGGTGGGTGTATATTTTATTATTTATTGTTTGGCCAGCAATTTTTTTTTCCTCTTAATATATGAGAAGAGAAAAATCAATATAGAATGGTAAATTTAAACTTCAAAACTTCGTATCTCGAAAATAAACATCAATCTAGAAAAGAAGATAATAAGTTAGTAAGAATACAGTCTGACTATTTTTTAAAAGGGATTCTTTGGTATTCTCCTGATTCTAACATCTTTCTAGCTGCTCTTCTGAAATTTTGATTTTAAGCTAATTGCTTTTTGTGGACTGCTTTTCAGCAGGTCTGCCATCTGATCCAGGTGTTCATCGGTCAGAGAAGGCTCATGCAGTGACCTTACCTAGTGTGTTCACCTTCAAAAACTTGTTATTTCTCAGCTTACTATCCTGTTTTACAAGCAGATAATGTTAAGATCTTTGGATTAAAAAGGTTTTTCTACAGAATGGCTGAAACTTGAAAAAACTTTTTATTTGAAACTGAGGCCTTACTGTTGTACTGAAATGATAGCATTTGGTTTTGTTTTCTTTTTCTTCATTTTCCTTCCTTTAGCCATGCTGTACCACTTCAGATTCTGGCCCCTTGAATAGGATTTTGAATGTGTAGACCCTTTAGAAAGCACTTGCATTTTGAATTTAATCTTAGAAATCAAGAAGAGTGAAGGCGACAGTAATGTTTGATTAGAGGAGGTTTCTGTTTTGACTTTTTTTCTAAAACTTTTTTATTTAAGGATACCAACAGAAATCTAAGACATGTTGACCATTTGCTAGGACAATACAGAGAATACAACGAGGAGCAAACCAAAGCAGTAACAACTGTGAGCAACTTTCAGTTTATCTCAACTTCTTAGATCTTTTCCATTAGTAGAATTCATAGCTGAAAACTTGAGAATATAAGGAGTTAAGTAGCTGCAAACAGAAACTTTTCATATTTATTTGAGCAACATTAATCATAATATAGTGATGTGTTGTATAATGAAACCCTGACAGGTTTTGTGGGCTTCATTACTTTTCTGGTTTATAAGCACTCAGTAGATTATGTTATAGTACTATGCCAAGTACAAGATGTGTAGCTGAAATAGAGCATTAGGGAACATGTTTCTTTTATATGAATAAGGTACAAGCTGAATTATAGTAGAGGGTGGGATTGGGATCACACTGGTGTAGCTTTTTTACTGTCATTCTACAACCGTTTCTGGATCTGTTGACCAGCTTGCTCTAAATTGCAGAAGGGGTTAAAATTCTGAAATGAATCTTCTGCAAGTTTGAAAACAGATATCTAAGAGAAAGCAAAACAAATTAGTGCTGCTAGGGCAAGAGAGGTTTACAATTAGGTTACAAACAAGCTGCAGCAGGTGCTGCCTTGGAACAGTTATATATGAAATGTAGGAATATTTTACATGTGAAGGTAGAGAGAGTAAAGAAGCAAATGTGTAGAAAAGAAAGTTTGTTTTATTCAGAGAAAGAGATCCAACACCGTATAATTCTGCAGGAGTAAAGCATCAATTTAACCATTGTTTACAAGCTTCTCTTAGAAAAAGGAGAAACCTTTAGAAATTTATGTTATGTGGATTGTCAAATAAAGGTGTGACAAAGCAAGTGGCTAAGAACCAAACTTAGCAAATGCAATTGAAGAAAACGAGATGCAAGTTTGGAAAATTAATAACTAGTATTTGAATATAGCTAGTTCTGTATTGTTCAATTGGGAATGGCTTCCTTTTCCTGGAAGTGAAACTTCTAAAAATAGGGGTTTCCGTAAAGCTGCTTAGGGAAATTTGATAGCCACATATAAAATTGATTCCAGGTAGGGCTGATAGAAAAATTGCAGAAAAAAATAATTTCTTTGAAGTTATTTTCTGGATTTTGCAGGACTGTTAATGAGCACTGCTGGAAAATAGGTCTTATTTTGGTTGTAGGAGACAAACTTTTGAGTTTTCATGGTGGTGCACCATGTGGTGCACCACTGTTTTAAGAAACTTGATATTTGAAGCTGCCAATGTTGGAAGCATGTTTTGCTATAATTACAGAAATGTGATCTATGAGATATTGAAGAAAAGCTGTTACTAATTCATAGCTGTATTTGGCTTAAAAATAGTTTTTATTTTCTTAATGACTTTTAAATAAATAATATTTTCCATGCTTTTTAAAAAAAATAAGTCTGTGTTCGTACTTCAATAAATTATAACTTTTTTGCAGTTAAAAGAAACACTGGAACAATCTATAGGTCAATTAAGGAGCCAGCGACTAACGCGAAACTCTGGAATGAGAAGTGCATCTCTCTCAAGCTTATATCCCAGTGACCTGGATGGAGAAGGAACATCAGGTAAAATACTTAAAGGGCTTGAGTATGCTTAAATTATGTCATATAGCTGTGTTATGCAAAGAGGAAATTAAGAAAAATGAGTAGAAATAGTGGCATGGAAAGTCATAATTGATTACTTCAAAGAAATTCAGTTTAAAAATTTGTGAGACCTGCATTAAGTTATGTGGTAAATTTTTCCAACTTTCTGTTACGTAGTATCTTCTGCTGATATCCCAAGACATCTAAATGAAATGTTGATTCTTTCAGCTGAGAAAATTAATTTTCCACTGCATGAGTTGTAGAGACGTACAAGTTAAAGCTAAATGCAAAAGGTATTGCAGCTTCTGAAGCTTGCTTCACAGCAAAAAGAGAATTTAAATTTTAAATGCATCAGATTGTGGATGTTTGGAAACAGTGGAAACGAAAAAGCAGAACTCATTTATGACCTGCAGAAGAGTAGACTTTTTCCTTGTGTGTCTCAGAAAATGCATTATATTTTAGGAAACGTATGTTTGGGAGGAGTATTCCTTCCAGAGCTAGTATTTAATATATTTTAGTAGAAAGTTCTAAAAATTTCATTCCTATGTAAAAGCTGTGAAATATAATAGTTTGAAACTCTGATAGATTCATGTGGAGGAAAAAGTGGTTGATTGGGCAAATAAAATTTGAGGAAAAACTCCTTACTCCTTGGAGAAACAATTCCTCTTTCTGGGATAGTTGAATGTCATGGGTAAGAATTGTTTAAATTGAAGAAGAATCCTGAGAAGAGCTAAAAGAGTCATATGCATGTTATGTAATTTAGTAGTTGTTTTGTCTGTAATGTGACCTAGAAAGATATTGTCAGGATGAGATATGCATTTTTGGTGAAGGAAAATGAAAAATTTTCCATACAAAATTTTATCTTCTTACTTATTTTATCTCATATCTCCTACAGGGAACCGCCACTTCCTGCCCACTTCTCCGCTTAGGGATTATGGAGACTCACAGGGCAATAAACATCGGAGGTCTAGATCTGCAAGTGTTCGGTTTGTCAGTGAGGCAGATAATGTGGACCAGGTACAGAGCACTAATGGGAATTGCTGTTCCAAAAAGGCAATATGTGGTCACCAGACTCTTTGCTTTTGCATTAAATGAGGTGCTTCTGAAGATGCAGCTAAGAATGTTTCAGCTATGATTTGTGCTTTCAGTGTTACCCGCTATTTTTCATTAGGCAGTCACCTCTTGTATCTGTCATGAAGTTTCATGCAAATCATTATAGAGAAAATGATGCAGATGGTAGTTATATCAAAAGTAAAATATGAAAATAACCTCCCTAATTTTTACGCCATCTAGTGACAAAGAAAAATAATCTCTGAATAGCCTGTTTAGTCTGGAGAAGACTGAGAGGGGATCTCAGTAATGCATGTTATTATCTCAACCATGGGTGTCAAGAGGATGGTGCCAGACTCTTCAGTGGTGCCCAGTGGCAAGACAGGGAGCAATGGCCATAAACTAAAACACAAGAAGTTCCACCTCAACATGAGGAAGAATTTTACAATGAGTGTGGCAGAGCACTGGCACAGGCTGCCCAGGGAGGTTGTGGAGTCTCCTTGTCTGGAGACATTCAGAACCCACCTGGACGAGTTCCTGTGTAACTGCTCTAGGTGACCTTGCCTTGATAAGTGGCTTGGATGGGATGATCTCCAGAGGTCTCTTCCAACCAATTAACATTCACCTTCATGCTGAAGTTCAGTGAGGCTGTGAAGGGGATTATTCTGCTTTAGTTAATGGCATAGGGTCTTAGGGCTTTTGCTTTTACTTCAGTGTAGCTTGGATTGATTTTGATCCAGCTAGTTCTTCATCTTAGTTCTTGGTCTGACCTGTGAGTGGGACAGTTTGATCCTGTACTTCAGGCTGATGGTGGGAGGAGAGGATGTGTTTGCTACTGGTAATTTTCATACCCCTTAACTTGTGTCTGCTTGCAGACTTCCGAAAAAATAAATTAATTACCTTAATGAATAAGATTATAGTGTTTCTGTTATCCTACAGCTAGAAAGGAGATTTCACTACCTGTTTTTGCTTTTTCAGAGAGGGTGGCTAGACTTTTTTGAATGAATCTGTGTAGACTAATATTAAAGAAGCTGATTGTAAGGTATTCATACTGACTTTTTTAAATCAGTCTCAGCTTCCAAATAATTTTAAACTTAACTAAAATATGTTTTCTCAGTTGACTTTTCGGGAAGCTATAGAAATTCCTAGACTTTTATTTAACCCCGTTTCATTGTCTTTTCAATCTAGTTCTCCCCCCATTCCTTCCTCCCCCAAAGTAAATGTGGAAAATAATCCTTGGAAGGAATTAATGTTATACGGAAATCTTTCCTTCCAACCATTCAAAAATCTTAGGACTATTTTAGATTACTTCTAGATATTCTATAAATATCTTGGAAATTTTATTCAAGGGAGTTCCTGCAATGCATACAAAGTTCCTCGTATTGAGTAACTGTGTAGGCAAATAGCTTTTTTTCCAGTTTTGATGATAACTGTTAGTTTATTCCTTATTCTTGTTTTTCAGTGAGTGAATATGGCTTTTTTCTTTTCATTAACTATTTTGTGAGAGGAGTATAGCGCTTTGAGGAATGGTGAACTAGAAGTAGTCATTGATCATGATTACAGGAAGAAATTAGACTGGAGATAAAGCAGTACTGAATAGCTAAAGTTGTGGCTTTTACTTTTTTTCTTTAATCACTGTCTATTTATTCCCATTCTGACTTTTTCTAGCTGAATTAGTTTTTCAGCCAAATAGTCTTTTAACACATATAAGTTAAAATACATTTTGAAAATGCTCTGTGTTTTTTCAAAGTCTCTTCAAACTTTTTCAAAGTTTTTTCAAATCCATTAGGATGGATTAACTGTCACTTTCTATGCCATGAAGAATGAATGACCTATTCATTTTTTTATTTGCTCCCTAAAACTTTGATGATAAATTGGGAGCCTGCTGAACAGGGAAAATGGGAGGTTTTACAGAGGAAGGTAGATGTGTGGTTTTGTATTTAGTTTTTTTTCCCCGAGATCTGAAAAAAGAGTATGTAAAGTCTTGGCAAGGTAAAATACCTGTTCTTGGTAGTTCCTGAAGACATCTTACCGTTCTGCTTGTTCTGTTTCAAGTTCCTGTGTCATCTATTTATAGTAGCACGTACAGCTGGGCAGAACTTTGTTTTACCTATACTAGCATCTATTAACATGAAATATGTCTCTCCTGAACATTACTTGTTCAGATGTTTCAGCTTGCTTTGCATTAGGTTAAAGAGGTGGTGCAGTGTCTGAGCTCTGAACCACAAAAAAACCCCATAGTTAGGAAACTTGGTTTGACAAATAAAGTACTGAAAATAAAACTACAATGAGCAAGTATTGTGAAGGGTTGATTGAAACAGACGTGTGCAAGCCTCATCCAGTCATCCAGGCTCAACTACCGTTCATGGAGTTCTATTGTTTTGTAGGTTATTTTTATCTGCTTTATTTTAGAAAGTATATATATGTGTAGATCTGTATTTTTGGAATACCACAGAAAAAAAAGGGTTCCTAAGCCTTGGCTTAATTTGCTTACTTTTATTTACAGCTGCATTCTTTCCACCAGTCTCTTCGAGACCTCAGCAGTGAACAAGTTCGCCTGGGAGATGACATCAGTCGTGAGCTTTCAAGAAGAAATCGGTATAAACAGAATATAACTCCATGTGAAGAACAGTGTGGAAAATAATTCTTAAACACTTTTATTTCGGAAAATAATTTTGGGGAGAATGGGGGATTGTGAAACATGTAGATGAAAGCGGGATTATGAACTGCTTGTTTTATGTCATCTGCTGCAGTATTTATAAATGTAAATAACACCTATCAGTTCCAATTTGTGTACTATATGGGGCTTTCCTCAGCTTTTTTTAACATATGCATGAAACAGATAGGACTAGGGAATTTTTTTTTACATCTTTTACATCTTTTATTACATCTTTGTTCCTAATTTTTTCTTGTTCCTGGAGTTCTTTCAGGGCAAGCTCTCCTGCAGGCCATAATCTATATACTTTCTCAACATGTGGTGCTTTGTTCAATAGCAGTAACAGGAATTAGACTGTTAATTCCTAGTAGGAAACTGCTGTTCAAAAGGACTGTGTAGATGTGTCCATAATTTTGTACCTGTTGACCTGATACCTAGCTGATACTTAGATGCTCTGTTTCTTCACTTGAGGAATGAAAATGCTTTTTATCATGAATTTTCCACTTGAGGCTTGTTTCTCATTAGGCTATAAATTATTGTGAATAGACTATGATCTATTATGAATAGGCTGTAGAACAAATTGAGGCAGCAAAAAATTCTGGGGGGTTGTTGCTGCTTAAAATTATTGTGGGTGTTACTTAGTTTTTGCATTATAGAATATTGTCTTACTTATATTTTTCTATGAAGGACTGATGCTGAATTAAGAAAGACTCTAGAAGAATTATCTGAAAAGCTCACTGAGTCCCAAAGACAAGAAACGGTGAGAGTGACTAACATGAAAAGATTATTTATATTTAGTATTCTAAGCAAAATGTGGGCTTCTAGTTTAATGTGTGTGTGGGTAATTGGTATCACATATTGGTATGTATATCAGAACATGATCTTATTTGGGCTACTATAGGTTGTTGAAATGTTACCCTTCAATAATTAAATCAGCAAGACAAATTTTATATTTCAGGTGCTTGTTTTAAGTAAAAGTGTTTTACAGGTGTGTATATTGTGAATTTTTCTGTTTCAGAATTCACAGCCTTGGAGAAAGCTGCCTTTTAACTTTAAACATTGGTTTGAATGCTATTATATTTTTTGGAGATATCTTTGGAAAGATACAAGCTTTCCCATGTTATGATGATAAATACTATTGTTTCTTGTTCCTCCCTCCCTCCCTGTCCTGTTCAATCCTTATCATCTGTGTAGCAAAATGGAAGGAGTCTCTTTGGGCTGCACTCTTCTCTGAAGGCTTGGTGACAAAATGTAAGAAAGAAGGCAGGACAGCCATGACAGTCTTTTCTTTGTTGTCTCTTGTATCTGCTGGAAGCAGGCTAACTGCACTCTATGTTATTTAAATCTGAAAGAAATCTGCTATTGAGATGTAAGTCAAACAGCATATTGCTGTAGGAACAAGAGAAGCTAAGAATCACCCCAGTAATAAGTAGGTGAGAATCTGTAGGTAGTTCTTGACATGTAAGGCTTGAGTGTATGCTTTATGTAAGTATTTATTGTGATATTAGTAGCAATGCTGACTTTTCAGAGCAAGTGTTATATATGCTTATTTTCCCATAGGTGATTCATCTTGCCCTAAAATTGCATGAATTGGTACTAAATGCTCTGTTAAGGCTTTAGTGATGTATTCATCACTGATAACAATATTGGCATGGACCACTTATTGGTACCAGCAGACTTAATAAATGTACTTGTGTAAATTCCGGAGTCTAGATTAAGTTGGACAGTGATTCAAGAGACACTATCTGTATGAGTTATGTTCTTGATATGATACAGTCCATCAGGGAAAGAAGACTTGCCTTGTCAGCCTTTGTAGAAAAATATTATAGGATTGTCTTTGTTAGAATGTTAATTTTGCTTTCTTCTAGTAGCCTGGTAGGATAAAGTAAGTTTATCTGATAAAGAATTCTTAATACTTGCAAAATGCTGTGTTTTCTTGTAGCAGACTTCCCGGTATAGTTATTTTTTTTCTCTTTCATGTACCAGGAAATTAGCAAACTCAGTCAATTTTAACCAAGGCGGTTCTCAAGAAAACAGCTGCTACAGCTGGCTGCATTACAACTGTTCAATGCATTTACATGAGAGAAACAAACCTTCCCTAATCCTCTGGAGTGAAGGCATCCACTGTCTGTTCATTAATGAAAGAAATAACCAGCTCTTTGAGCTCCTACAGTAGGGTTTCAAGATGTGAAATTGAAGGTTACAGCTTTTGAACTGAGAGAAGCAAGAAATGAGAGAGGTGAAGTGTAGCAAGGAAGCCTGTAGTTTGTTAATGGTAAGGGGAATATCAGAAGACTAAGTCTCTTAATTGGGAGGGAACATTATCATGGAATAAAGCTATGAAAACTGAAATATTTACTGATATTCTTTTAGTGAAGACACAAATGCTGCAGTAAGCTGCAACGAGATGATTTTTATGTGTAGGACTAGTAAGATTTCACCTGGAATATTCTGCTCGTTGCTGATTATTGACTTTATGAAGAACATTGGCCAAATGTAAAGAAGGCTGGAAAGAGGAGAGGGGAAAAAAAGAAAAAGGGGAAAAACAGAAAAGGCCACATATTCAAAGACATCCTTGAAAAGATAAAAGAGCTGCTTGGGTTCAATTTGCAGAAAAAACAGGTAGTTAAGAAAGATCTAGCCATGTATGATGTATGGCCTATCATGTATGATGAATGGCCAAAAAGTAGAAGTTTAGTGTACGATACTAGAACAGAAAGTCATGTAATGATAATTCTGTACAATAGTAGTCTAATCGTCTGTGAGTTAGGAGCTTGATCTGGAAGTGGTCTGTGTGCTTTCTGTACTGAGTGATAATCCTTCTGTGGATTTCTTTTTTGGACCTTGTCCAGTCTTTGTTATAACTTATATATCTTTATGAACTTGTCCTATAGCAAGGGGTTCTCCAAATAGATTATATATTGTGAGAGGAGCTGCCACTTCTTTGGTGATCTGGTTTGGGGGTTTTTTTGGTTATTTTGTGTGTGTTTTGGTTGATGTGTTTTGTCTTGGAGTTTTTTGTTGTTGTTGTAGGGTGCCTATTTGTTTGTTTTTTAAATCTAATTACCTTTTCATCCCTAATTTTAACTTGGGAGGTTGTTCAGTTTCTTCAGAGGCTTTTCAGAGTGTTGCCTTTCAGCTGAAAAATTCTGACTTAATGCGCTGTTGTATCCAGCCAATTCCACACCACTTAAAAAGCCTAGTGGTAGCAATATTGTGCACTGCTGCTTTACCAGTGCTCTTCTGGTAAAGGATAGGATACGAGGATACTAGGTTTGGATCCTTTGTCCTTGTTCAAAGCCTCTTCAAAGTGATCTCCTATTACCTCATGAACCTGGCAGAATCAGTGAGATGAGGTAAATGCAAAAGAGAGGAATTTAGTATGGATGTTAAGAACAAAAATAACTTTCATGGTGTCCTGGTTTGGACAGGTGTCTGCTAAGGAAGGCAGGAGTCCCCCTCCCACCCCGGAATGGAAAAATATAACCCACTTCCTCCTGAACTGTTATAGTTTTGAAAATGAGAGGCTTTCAGGCAAACATATAAGAAATAGGAATAACAGGTCTTTACTTATATATATATATATATGTACAACAAGGCAAAGCAAAAAAAAAAACAACAATAACTAAGGCAGTAACAAGTAATAGGAATCAGACCGCAGTGACGGCTGCTGGGGCTGTCCAGGCACTCTCCCTTTTGCTGCAGCGATGGCCGGAGCTGGCAGCGGTGCTCCGGAGCGAGGTCNATGCATAGCAAAGCATGAGATTAGACTGCATGTAGAAACTAGGGTCTGTGATTGTAGATATTTGAGATCCTTTAGTATGTGTATGCATTTAGGAATTCTTCTAATGAGATTGCTTAATTCAGAATTGATTGGCATTGGTGAAAATGAGTTGGGTAAGAGGAAATACTTTTTTTCTCAAAACTTCCTTATGCAAAGTTGTGCAGGAATTTTTGTCCTTAGTGCCTTTATTACTTCACTTGGGAGTGTTTATCACCTCGAGCATTGCCATCCTTATATTTATATTCTACTGTATGATTCTTGGCAATAAATTGTCAACTTGGAATCTTGATAATTTCACAGGGTGAACTCATGGTAGAAACATTTTCAGTTCAGTGTCCTTAAGTCTTTATTTTTTTAGAGACATATATCTAAATTCTTGCTGTTCAGTATATTTGGGGCTGTTTGAAAATTGCCTGTATGTAGATGTGTGATGATAAAGGTCTAAGTCACTACAGTTCTTCTCAGTCACTAGTTCAGAATTTATTTTTATTAGAGTTTTATGATTCTTAGAGCCTTTTTGATGCTGAATTTGAATACTTTATGATCCACACAACATAATCAATGTACGCTATTTTACTTGTAAAGAGAGCTTTTCCATCCTGATATAAAAACCAGATGACATTGAAGGTGGTGACACAGGCATAGTTGGATGCCTGTTTCAAGTTGAGCACTCTCCATGGCCTTGTACTTGAGAATCTATGTGCAGTTTTGGTAAAAAGCTGTTGAGGTTCTGAAACTCTCTCTATATCAAAATCTCTTTTTAACTAGACATTTTGTGAGATTCCTTTCTTCTTGTAAAGGGTTTGGATGTTTGCTAGACAGGCATAGAAGCAGTTGAAGGAATATTAACTTGTCTAATGGTTATATAAGGTAGCCCTCTTGGATATTTTGTTGCAATCTCTTGGATAGAAGCTTATTCCAAATAGCACTTAATGCTGATCTTTATACATAAAAAGCAACTTCATCGAAGCACAGTTTAGTTCAAATTAGGTAGATGCGTAATAGAAATGGTGCCGTTATAAAATGAGCGTAGACTATCTCTGGAAAAAGATGACAATGTCAAGTGAAATGGGTCTGACATGGAGTTATCTGTGGTTATGATATCTCAGAGGGCCAGGATTGTCAGATAATGAACTGTCCTTCAGAAGATCTGGTATAAGGATTTTTGGTACTGCACAGGTGACTTGTAAAAGGTATAATGCATATTATCATTTGTCATGAGGGAAAAGTTTAGCAATATTTAAAGTTATATCTCTGAAAGAAGTTTGCTCTTTTTGTGATTTTAATAATCCTGTTTTAAGGATACATTGATGATAAAATGGGTCATAACAAGAAAGGCAGCAAAAATCTGTTGAAATAGATTTCTATTAGCAGGACTTGTGCACTAGAAATAACACAGGAGAGCTTAAAAACAGGGCAGAAATTCAAGAAGTAGGATGGTGCTTTTTGTACAGTAAGCATCCAGCATCTTCCACAAGATTATATTTAGCTGCATGATTTAAATGTCGCCCTGGTTTTAAAAAGGACACTCTGTTCTTTGTGTTTCATTGCAGGGGAGGGGAGGAACTTTTTGATAGCTTTATCTGTTTTCATAGATTTTGCTGCTATCTGAAAGCTTAATGTGGAGACACAGCTCTAGTGTCACCATTATCATTCAGATAGTCTGTGCTGCTAAAAATGCATGCTTGAAATCACATTCTAATATGTTCTGAATGCAGCAATTTAGTGCTAGTATTTAGTGTCATTGTGTAGCACCTCCATATTCTTCGGACTGTTCTACTGTTCTTCAGAGAACTACTTGTCTACACTAAGATTTTTGATAACTTTCAGAGGTCAAGATACATACTTTCATGGTAGAAATGTTGTCCTGAGTCACGTTTGTTTGGGACATAGGAAGACAAGTATGTTTTTGAGTTTACTCTGGAAGTACTAATTAATAAATTAACACTTAACTGTTTCTAGTTGTTTCTTTTTTAAATCCCCTCTGTATTGTATGCCAGAGACCCTGTGACAAATAGAGGAAGGTCAGAGAGGCTACAGAAACAGGGAAAATAATTCTTGTGGGAGATAAAGCCTTGCTGAAGTGCCAAGGTGTTACCAATACCATACCATTGTACATAGTATGGGAAACAAATAGAGGTTATAAGTAGCATGAAAATGTTTGGTAGTTTGTGTTGGTTGTGGGGGGTTTTTTGTTTGTTTGTTAAAGTGGATTATGTCTGTAACTTAAATTTCCATGCACCTGACAAATATGATGATGTATAATCCATCTTTTTTAGTATCTTGTTAGAAATAATAGAATTGTATTCTGGAGTGAGTTGAAGGCAGTCAGAGGCAAGCAAATCACCTCATAAAATTAATTTCTTACTCGTTCTGAGTTAGTGATAATTTGTAATGAAACCAGAAGTTTGCAGGAATCTAAAGCCTGTCTAGTGCTGCCTTGTGTCGTGTTACTTGCTGTGCATGCTAGACCCATGACAGTGAAGAAGTTACTGGAGTCTCCACTGGAATGTCGTCTTTGAGGGTGATGTTACTTTTGAATCTTCTGTCAAGTCAGAATTGTACGTTTTCTTCCGTAGTAGCTTTAGTGCTCATTGAAAAAGGTATATGAGAGACCTGAGAAAGCTTCTCTCTTCAGAAACACATAGTCCAAACTTGTTAAAAAATTGTAAAACCACTACTGTTTCTTTTCTGTATATTAGATATGTATGGGGAAAAGGATGACAGCTTAAATCCTGGTTTTTAGCAAAGATATAATAAGTTTAATGACATAATTAATAATATATATAATAAGTTATTTTCTGTTCCTGATACATAGAATCATTGTTTCTGTTAGCTGGAGTATTTTATGAATTCTGAGAAGTAACACTACATAGTACTTGTCAAAACAAACATCGTGATGTGATCTTTATCTTCTATACATTAGTTTTTAGTAAGCAGTTATTCTGGATTATGACTGCAGAGCTTTCATAATTTACATGAAAGAGCGTGATTTGACGCAGTACCAGGCATCTCCTGATGGTTTCAGGAAAAAATACAATATTTCAGACTGTAAGCTGGCTATTCATCTGGCTGCACAAACAAGAAGCGTTTTCTGAGGGATGCATTCTATTGTAAAGAAAAAGTGTTTTGTTCATTAAACCTTGTGAAGCCCGGAACATAAGTGTAGCCCTAATTGTGTTTCTGTTGCTACATAACTGTGTTGCTCATGGTAAAATTTTCTATCCGTGCATATGCCTAATGCTAATGGAGTTGTGCTTAATGGAGAAAGATGAGAATTTACCTCCACGTAAATCAGAAGCTAGAAGTCAAATAGTGTTTTATGTCTTTCTCTTTTTATCTAAATACCATTTGGTAATAGATATATTGCTTTCTAGTGGTTACTTAAAATAATTAGTTTGAAGGTAGGGAGGAAATGATACATAAATATTTTTCTTGCTACTCTTTAACAAAATACATTCAATTTGTTGCCTCAAGAGGGTGCTGTCTGCTAGCAGCTTGAATGGCAAAAGTGAAGTAATTCTGGTATTTTAGTCTGAGTTTTTATGTTCATCATCCAAATTGCTTTAATAAATATGTGTTGTTGTTTGTATTAGTTTGTACATGGATTCACAAAATATTCGGAAAAAGGCTTAACGTGATGTAATTATTTTGTGTTGTTACAGTCATTTTCATGTTCTTAGTTCTTGTCTACTACTTTTCACTCGCAGATTTTGGAGCGTGAAAGAGGCAAACACTGGTCTGTTTTGCAGACTGGAGATGTGAAAGAAATGTCCCTCCAGAGGTTAATCAGGCTTGTGACAGAGAAGCTAAGACTTTTGTAGCTTCATGTTAGGCTGCTCTAAACTTGAAAATGAGATATTTAATGCTTGAGTAGAACCACCACTGTAAAGAATAATATGCGTACACCTAAAGGAGGATATTGCCAGCAAGATAACAGTTTGGTTTCCTGCTAGAGTACTTCTGAATTACTCACTGCTCTAACTAGTTATTTTCTCTACCATTCTTTATCTTCTTTAATAAAATACAAATTATGTTCCCTTTTCTTTTCACCCCATACTGTTTACGTTTTTGCCATTGATATTTTCACATGTATTAAAAGGCACACTAATTTGCTACAGCATGGGTTTTTTCCTTTTGAAGGTATCAGAACGGGTAGAGAGAAGACTTCAGGAGATAGAAGAAGAAATGCGTGCTGAAAGACAGCTTGTAGAACGGCGCCAGGACCAGCTGGGACACGTGTCTCTTCAGTTACAGGAGGTATGCAAACGAGAGCTTCCCGTGTATTTAGGATTTAGTTGGGAATGTGTTGCATTTGTGAGCCTATACCTGTCAGACTGGCAAAAGTGCTCATATCTTTGGCACGGTTTTTAACTCTCAGTCCTGCTCAGCTTGTTTTGATGACCAGATGATACCAAGTACAGTCTCAGTTCTTCATTATACTATCTTGACTATATTTAGACCTTTTTGGTAACTGCCAGAAATCTTCTAAGGACCCACTCCCTATGCCCTTCCTGAAAATCCAAACAAACAAAAGCAAGTCATTAGCTGGATTTTTTCAATTAAAACATTTTATTTTCTAAAAGGTAAACTTTGCTTGCTCATGCAAATGAACACTTTAATTTATTTCAAGAAGCATTCAAAAGCACTGTAGTAGCCAGACAGCTTTTCATTGCTTTTCAGTTTCATTCTACAATACCTGATGAAATATTAAATATTGTTTAGGAGACAAATAGAAATGTTTAGAATATAAATTAAAATTTGAGACAGCTATTATCTTTTTTTTTGCTTGTTTTAGAAAACATATGAAAAATACTTCTTTCTTTCTGATTTTATTCCTCTTTGGAAAAATCTGTCTCTCAACATACATAACTTTTTATTTCACTCCTCTTAAGATACAATTTGCAATGTTATCTCTGTCTGTGCAATAGAATACTATGATTGAGAAGAAATAGGCAATTCCTTGGTTTTCACTTTTAGTATTTGCAGCATAACTTTTTGGAAGGTGTTATACTGGGCAGTGATACTGAGAAACTTTAGGTTAAGAGTGATGCTATGCATTTCATGCAAAGCTACAGACTGTTCAAAGATGTCATATTTTAGAAGATGAGGTGGTTTTTTAATATAGATAAAAAGTAATGTTTATCAAAAGGCTTGTAATCCTTCTGCCAGTATTTCAGAAAGACTTACTGTTTCATTTTCCCCCAGCTGATGTCCTAGTGGGTGAAAAGAACTGGAGTGCTGAGTTTCCGTTTTCACTGCTCTTTAATATGCCTACACCTGCTTCTATATTCTTCAGATGTGCGTTCAGTCTGGGGAAGGGATGCCTAATGCAATGAACTGGTGTGATTTGATAGTGTTATCTGCAGAAAGGAACAGTCTTTTTTTATCCTTTTAAAGGGATGATGACTTGTAATCTCTAGAGATGCATTGACACCACCATGGTTACCTTAGAAAGAAAACTTGAATTCAAGTGAATGAGTTCAAATGTAGGTCAGATTTTCATATGATCTTTCACAGATCATATGAATAATTATAGCCTATGTGATCACGAGCCTGCAGGCTGGGTACCTTTATTCTTGGTAGCTCATCTTTTGAATTTCATGCAAAATGAGTATGAACTAAGTACATCCTAGACTTTCCACTCCCCTAAGGTGTCCAGTTGTGAATTAAGATGGTTTAATCCTTTCTTCTGTAAATTCTCTTTTATTTACAGAAGTCTTTTTGTAAGTTATTTTTCCTGAGGAACCCCTTTCTAAAATACAGCTTCAATTGCTGTATTTTAGAAAGAATGTACTTGAATTGCCTTGTGTACTTTTGCATAGCCTAGTGAGAATCAAATAAATAAATATGTTGCTACAATGGTTTTTGGATGAAACGTCTTTCTGCATAATTTTGAGCTTGTTACTTTGTTACTCTGTTCCTTGTCCTTTGTAATTTGAATTGTGAGTTAGATGGACTCCTAACTCTGACACTGACAGTGGCATCAGTCTTGGGGTCATCACTGCATGGACGTAATGTTCTATTGAAGTCTATTTCTGTTTTCATTTATTTCTCCAAGATGCTTCCCAAGTAACATTACTGGAAAGGAGGGTGGTGTTTGGACTGAGTTTTGAAATCCTGTCATTTAGTATGGCCTGAATGATTTACAGAGAAATGCTACTTAAAGCATTTGTGGCTGTTTAATGGTACAATTTTTTCATTAGTTTGCCAGTTACATATTTTAAACCAAACCAAACCAAATTTGACTTTTGCATGTGATCAGCAGTTGCTCTAATTAAGAAATCTTGTGAAGTTTGTGAGGTTTAAATGCTATTATTTTTAAGTAAAGTGCAGTGCCTGTAACTGACCACTACTTGTCAGTGTTTTACTGTCTTAAGAGAATCACCTTCCTAAATTGCAATTATTGAATTATATATTTTCAGGATCTAACAGAACATGATGATACATTTGTTTTGTATCTGTATTTGTTTTGTACTTTTCTCTTGTCTGTCTTTTATTTCTATCAGTTTTTTGTATAATCTGCAAACTTCCTGTTTGTATTGTAGTATTATTATAATCATAGGCTGATTATGAACCAAGATGATATCTATTTTTATACTGACCATTAAGAAAGCTTGACGTATAAAATTTACATCTTTAACTTTTAAATTTGCATTTTTCTTTTGATTCCATAGCCTGTCTGTGCTGTGTATAGTTGTATAAAAATTATTTTCTCTACATATTTAGCACAGAGCTATCTTTTACCTTAATGTGTATTGGTGCATTTAAACAGCAATTACTGCAAATTAGAAAATATCAATTAGCAAACAAATGCGTGAAAATTGTGTGTCTTAGTTTTTTTCTGCATTTCTTAGATAAACATGTTTCTGATTAGAAAGGAGAACAAATATTCTCTTCTTGCCAGTGGTATTGACATGTATACATGAATTGCTTTAACAACTGCATTTTTTGTGTAAATGCAAACTATTTTGAAATTCCTCAGTGCTTCTTTTTCTTTGAATATAAAGACACCATCACCTCTTACTTTTTGTTTACATTTATGCATCTATTTTCTAAAACAAGGTTAAGTATCATTCTTAAAAAAACATGGGCTGTAGGCACTTTTTCTGTGCGTTGGGTGTCCTGGATGGCTTTACAAAATTCTGTGCTTGGCTTCCTGAATTTTGGTGAAATGTGTCCATGTGTTCATGCTTTGCATGCTTTAGGTGAACAGAATCATCTTTATTGAACCTTTTGAATCCACTGACTGTGGTAAGGCAGTGACTACAGTTGTGTCTTAAGCTAGCAACTTGGGTAGGCCAGGAAGCATTTTTTAACTTTCTCTTTGTGCAGCTGTCTACTTAGATTCTGTTTCCCTCCCACTGCAAACACCGTGAACTGTGGGAAGCTGGTGGACAGAGAGTGGGGTAAACTGATGGTCAAAAGTGTTATAGAACATTGTTTTTTGCATATCTTTATCACTGATCTTTTTAGACAAACATAAACTTGATCTGTGCTCTGAGCCATCTGGATATTTTAGTGCATCGTTGATACTTGCTCTTTGGCTCTGTGCTATGCCACCTGTGGCCAATGGTTTCTGTTTTGATTGTAGTTTGAATCTGACTCTTGCTTGGAACATGAGCAAGTCTCATACATATCTGTCACTGAAATAGCCAAGTAGTCTGTTTTTAACTGCCTGGCTGGTATGTTTAGGTAGCATACTTGGAGCCATACTAGTCACTAATGTAGCAAGTTAGGGAAAATATTTTCATTCACATTAGGATGTGGTACATTTTTGCCTTACTTTAAGCTATAGCGTGACGCTGTTCTGCTTATATGTTTCTGGTAGTATGAAAAACTCACTGATCAGTCTTACTTTGAAAGAGCAAGTTTCAGTTTGTGGTCTGTGCACAGCTTTCAAAAAATATGGTTTTATTTTAAAAGAAAACAACACAGCAAAACCAAGCTAAGACCAAAACCCAAACCTTAAGAAAAGTTAGTAGGCTTAAGTTGCTCTAAAAGTTATGATTTGCTCTTGAAAGATTATCGTAAGTTGGAAAAATTGAGAACTGTTGCTCCAGAATCCTCCCTGTAGTTTTCCTCATGTATAGGAAAAATTGAT
>VYZQ01022126.1:20615-49513 GCA_013400655.1 Mystacornis crossleyi
ATGTTACTGTTAAAAGAAATCATGCAAGAGTCTAGAATCCTGTTTATGTACTGCTCCTTAGCCAGCGGGTTGCTTAAAAATGTTGTCATGTTTATAACAACATAGATAAATGTACTGATTATACAATTATCTTGTATATTTGCTTTTAAAATAAAGTATGCATTTGGAAAATCTTTCTATAATTTTGATAGAGAAGACACTTTTGCCTTCTGCATTCATACTATAGATGTCGGTTAGTTTTGATGTAGCTTGTTGTAATTTTGCTGCTGCTTTAAAGAAAGTATTATTTAGCAGAAGCGTAATTACACACACTTTTAACCTTATAATGGCAAGGGTCAATTAATTTTACCCTACAGCTTATAGGATCCATGCTTGTTAAATAAATAAAATGAAAAAAAAAAAATCACCGAGTTGATTTGAAAAGGCAATATAGCCTCATAGGGCCAATAAAATTACAGCTAATCCTTCTGGGAATCCAAATGGCAATAAAGTGAAAGTGAGTACAGATTAACACATTGTAAATCCACTTACTACCCAGCAATGTTTACACAAGGATTTGCCATTGCCTGTTACCATTCGATCAACATTCAATTGCACTGTTTGCCAAGATTCTACTAAAGAGGCTACTTCTATTTCCTACAAATATAATTCAATTCCTTAAAGACCCCAAACATGTTTTAATCAGGGGTAAGAATATGTACTGACACCCTATGGATGACAGGAAATGGGTGGGCTTCTAGGGTTTCATACTGATGACTTGGAATATGAACAAATACTGAAATATCTAAGGAAATGCTTCAAATGCTTCTGTGTGTTAATATTCCTGAATTTGAAAGGCAGGGGAGTGCACTTTTCCCGTGCACTTTTAAAAAGCTCTTTGCTTGAATCCAAACCAGCTTTTTCCTTACTGCTTGCTTATAATACAAACTGCACTCACATGGAGGCCAACAGCCAGCAAAAACATATTTCCATTTTAACGCCTTTAGATGATCAAAGCATCAGCTTAATATAATCAGCTCAAATCCATTTACCAGTGAGCCTACCACTGTGCCCAGGGACTGTTTTCCTTTCCAGCCCTATCTATTCTGGAACAGGTGCTATAATAGTAAATTAATTAGTCTGTGGAGATGCACCTTGTTCTCCATCTCCACAGGCCTCTTGTGGGTCAGGGCCTTGAGGAAAATGCCATCTGGGCAGAGTTTCCCCCAGAGAAACAATCAAAGCCTACAGATTGCAGACTACAGAGGAGGGTTCATATGACAATTAACCTTATTAGTCTTTTTTTAAAATGGTTGATAGTGTGTCAACATGTTGGCTCTATAAATAATCTGCTTCTCAAAATCATCACTTCAACTAATTCAAAGAAATTACTCCTATCTAAAAATCCTCCCAAGAAAATACAGATCTCCTTGTACTGAAAATATAAATTAAGTCTTAAACAATAACTTACAAACATAGAAAGCCATCACACTAAAATACTTAAAACTTTAATACACTTCAAAAGATCGACAATTTACTGTGACAAATTTTATACAAACCCTGTAGGACTTGTGTTAATCATTTTGGTTCTCTGTTTCCACCACAGTTTTGCCTAATATCCAATTATCAACAGAATCAGAACTAAATTCAACACATTTCACAAGGGACATCAACATTTATCTTGGTAAATCTGGTGAGTATTTAAGGTTTAACTTAAGGCCCTAAAATCTAGGGGGGGAAATTTAGTTTTGTGGAACTGGTTTCACAAACTGCATTGTAAAACAAATGAGAATTTAGAAATCTCAAATGGAATGTGATAGGAAAGCAGGATCTCTATACAGTAAAATTATTTGCATATTTTCACTACAAGTTTGGCAAACTAAAGAAATCAAGATGACAAATCAAGAAGGGCATCAAGTTTAACATTTCACATCATTAAAGTACAAAGTACATGTAAATTTATAAATATAAGGT
This sequence comes from Mystacornis crossleyi, assembly GCA_013400655.1. Lineage (NCBI taxonomy): Eukaryota > Metazoa > Chordata > Aves > Passeriformes > Timaliidae > Mystacornis > Mystacornis crossleyi. The sequence goes on from VYZQ01022126.1 coordinate 22,569, forward strand.
GACTAAGATAATATTTCTAAAGCACAACTTCAATTCTTCTTCAATACTTCAAACATATTTTAGTCAGGTAAAACCACTACATTTGTATCATAATAAGAAACAAACCCAAGTGGTTAATTCCTTTAATGTTTTGATGACTTCTGACTCCGCTACAAAACAATTTTCATAGAAAGACTTCTATTCCGTTTACTATGTTTAAAATTTGAAAAATATGTGATTTCGATGGTCAGTTTGTCCTTGTTCTCTCCACACAGAAGTTTTCAATGTGAACATCTAATGAGTTTTCACCTAGACATCTATTTTTTTTAATTAAACTCCATATTTTTTCAAGGAATTGGGCAAGGAAAATTTATTTGTTAACATGAAAAGCACAGAAATAAAGTCAAAACAGACATTCATTGAAAAGTAATTCAAGTATTCACTAATCTGTAATCAGCACTGTTAACAAATGCATTTTACTACACCAGACAATATTTAATCTTGAAAAACAAAACAGCAAAAGACAATTACTTAAATTTCAGAACATTTACTACCAGAATTCTTTCAAGTACTGTCTCAACTGTCTACACCCGTAATAGTAGTTACTTGACATGCTGTGCGTGTAATTGCTCTTTTCATTGTATGTATTTCCATAAAAAACTTTTTGAAAAGATAGCAAAATGTTTAGCCTCCAGTCCAAGTATTTCTAATTTTAAGTTTTCCTAATTTTCTCACGGAGGTGAGGAGGGGATGCAATTTAAGCTGAATGGGTAGGGTGCTCAACCGGACAGCGGAAAAACACCCACATTTACTTTTAATATAAAATCAAAATGAAATCATAATTAAGAAGTGCAAATATTACATATTTCACTGAAGAAGCCTCATTCACTCAGACTCCCTCCCTCTGTACATCACTGAGCTGGAGGGATGGGCAGAGCAGGGTGGAAGATTAACACAAGAGGCACACTGAGGGAACTCAGTGAAGCAGTCACAGGAGATGAAATACGATGTGTGCACTCATTGAAGCAGCTGAAAAAATGAGCTACAAGGGACTGCATTCACTGACGCAAGGGCAGGAGATGAGATGCACTAAAGGGACAACCAAAAGCCCTCAAGCACTTCCCTCACTAAAACACACAACTCTCCCTCCTTTTTATTGTCTCCTCCCAAATAAAAAACCCCAACAAAATAAATGACATTGAATTTCCTACTTGTCACTATTGGGTTTTTTTTTTTTTTCCCAGATGAGGAGAAAAAACATGTTCAAAAGATAATAACAAGTCTTATTCTGACATACTTGATCGAAACATGCTGGAATGACAATTTGCATGCCACAAGAGATGTTTAGCACATCAGTATCATTGCATTCAGATAGTACAACCCACAAGTTCACCTATTTTTTTTCCAGGTGTCAGCACCTCCCCTATCCTCTGTCTCTAAAAAGATAAAAGACCTGCTACATACACCCCATGTACTCCAGTAATGATAGAACATTTTAGATTAACCATTTTCACAAGAATGGGAAAGAAAGAGCAGCAGTATTTTCTTAGATTTATACCCCCTCATGATAACAAACAGAATTCCCAAGTCTCAGAGACTTAAACCCCAAAGGAATCTAAATTTACCTACAAGTGGGGCCAAGAAGAAAATTTTAGTTATTTACTAATTTTGCAATATGCCTCATTTTTTGTGTACTGTTCTCTGGAATATCCCACAGTGCTCAGAGTTGCTAAAATAGCTTTCAAGATGCTAAGTAGCTATAAAGGCATTGTGGCACCCAATGAGTACTTGAAAAAAAAAATTGTAAAGCTTCTCCCTCACATCATCACTACATGTATTTGGAAATTTACTGGTACTTGGACCATTCACTTTCAAACTTGAAATTCTGCAGCTGCCAAAGAGCTATACCTTAGGGCAAAATCCTTGAAAATTAAGGAAAATGAAGCTAAAATAGTTTTGAAATTCTCCAAAATATTTTCAGAACTTAAATCAGTAGCCATTTCAAATTTCTAATTCTATCACTACTAGAGAAACCTAAGAATGAAACTGTTACATTCTCAGAAAAACAAACAAAAACAAGAACAACTCTGTTTTCCAGTAATCAGATCCTATAAAAATGAGGAACTACTGCCTCTGGAAAACATGTCTGTTAAGCCAATACCAACCCCACTATTAGCTGCTTTCCTGCTTAAAGACAGAACCAGTGTTGGAAAAAGGAATTTTAGAAGAAACTGCTAAATGAATAGTAGGAAATTTCTAGAATGACACAGTCCAACCATGAGTTCCAAAGAAACTGGAACATGAAATTGCTGAATTGTACTCTAGTTTTCAATTCAGAGCTCAACGACCAGTAGAAAGGGAAATAATATTAGCAATCACCAGCAAATAAACATGAAAGAATATAATTATGCTACCACATGAAACTCATATATACCCACATCTTGACCACCCTTCACGGGGGATATGGATGGCAGCGTGGAGAACAGTAACACAGATGAACAAACATATAAAGCAGCTTCTGTCTGAAACATCTTGGCCTCACTGAGATCTGTGCGGTCAGGAATCTTAAGGAGGAGGGATCTATTAGTCACTGTTTCTCACAACACAAAAAAGCAAACGTGCTTTTTATGAAAATATCAGGCAGCAGCTTGTAAACACACAAAGAATGTAAGTTATCAAACTAACTAATCAAATTGTACAACTAATCTCCACAAATAAAATCCGATTTCCAAAAAGAAAAAGTGACTTGATACAGCCATGAGAGATGCCTGCTATTAAATACAACAGCCTGGACAGAGTGCCTAAACCCCTTGTCACCCAAAGGTGAATATCATGGAACAAGTCACATATACCTCACCGATGTCTCACATCCTTTCCCACATGCTGCCAAGTGCCACTGGGCACACGATGATGGACTGTGTGGAGCAGGACCATATTCTGACCCAGCATGTTCAGAAATATGTTACATACGTGGGTTAATCTCATCTGTCTGTGCTCCTCCTCTCTCTCGGCTCTTGCACAGTGTTTGTTACCCCTTCTTAAACACGTTTTCACAGAGGCACCCTCAGTATCCTGGATGGACTTTGATTTGACCGGCCATGAGTCCATTTTGAAGTCAGCTGGAGCTGGGGGAAGCTCCTGACCTCTGCTCCCAGGGGCTGCACCCCCTCCCCATGCTTGCCATGTAAACCAAACACGGTCTGTGTCCCCCAGCACTACAAAGATGACAGGAGTACTTCTAGAGATGTCAAGGGGATGACTCACATCCATAAGACGAGGAAGGCATCCACAAAGCCCGATCTACACACACTCGCTGTGGGAAAAACCAGAAGTTGTACTCTTCTAGAGTTGTCCTGGAGGAGCCTCTCACCCCCTCCCCACTTGCAACACAAGAAGCCAAGGCACATTACTATCACTAGGCTAACCCTAATCCTTGGGAGTAACCTTGGATGCAAGATCCCTTCTCTATAATGATTAAAATACTTTGCATATCTCCTGAAACCTTGCACTGCTTCATTTCTTTCATTTTCAAGGTAATGTTCTGTGCCCTTAACACTCAGGGCAACATATCAGCTCTTTCTTAATATGCTGTTAAAACTATTAGCATATTCTGCGTAAAGCTGCTAACCAGCTCAGTATTTGCTAAAAATGAGACAAATTTCCCAAAGCCAGTAACTTCTTCTAAACTCAGAGGGGCAACAGGGTTACTAAAAGGCCTGTATATATATTTCAGTCACTTTATCAGGAGAGGTAAAACAGTGTTCTCTTTGTCTCTGTAGTGAATAATGATCGATTTCTTTCAAATGTTTGCACGATGAAGAAAATACCCATATTTTAACTAAAAATAAGCACCAACAGAAAGTAGGAAATTTTCTGTGTTTTATTCCTCCATTCCATAATTCTGCTTCTCTAATTTCACACATATTTAGCATCTTGTCTAGGGGGCATTAGTGTATTTGGTGATGAGATGAAGGCAGCCTAATGCAGGCCTGGCAAGAACTCCCTGTCACCAATCCTCCTGGGTCCGGAGATCAGCGTTCTTAAAACACGAGGATTTGATAGAGTTAACGCCATCCCCTCGAGCAGATGGTTTGGAACATTCTGTCAACGCCGCCACCGATTACTGCAAGCAGATCCCCGTTACTCCGATAGCCCCTCTGGGAGCCCTGCCGAGCGCTGCCCGACCTCCGCGCCCGGGGCCCTTCCCGGGGCCGCCCCACCCGCCAGGGCGCCCGGCCTCTCCCCAGCACAGCCCCGCTCCCTCCGCGCGGCAGCTCCACGCCCCACAGCTGCTCCCAAGGGCAGCGACAGGTTTATGTTTTCCACCGCTCGTGGTAGACTGTTAAATATTTTTTAAACATATATTTTCCTTTTTTTATAGAGTTCAAGCTGGCCCACCTCCGGCTTGGGGACTGCTGCCGTCCCTCGGGCGGCTTCAGCCATCCTGCCTATCTCTGTGGTAGCAAAACACTCTGTGCGCTCACAGACTATTTTGAATATATGAAATATGACCTTATGTATTCCATATTCATTAGTAACATTTTCTGCACTTCCTGGGTAGGTATGAGTCAGACTGGAGTCAAAGTTAACACCACAGCAAAAAGCTTCTATAAACTTGCTCCGGTTTCTCTTTAAAGTAATGCCTGACACATTTTCTCTGTATTACCCAAATTATCAACACTAATAAACAACACAGCTTTTATGGATTCACTAGTGCAGGGTTTTTTCAGCACTGTAAGTTCAATTCAATTTTTTAAGTCTCTACTTTTCTTCTAGAAGAGCTCTGGAGCATCAGAGTTGCCAAAGCTGCTCTTTCGTTCTGAATTTGGTATCTTACACTACAATATATACTGGTAACAGAGGAAGAAAAGAAAACTCCAATTTATCTTTCCAGCTGGAAGTCACTCTCCAAAGTAATTAACTTCTTTAAGAAGAATATGCACTTGGAATTAAGAATGAAGAACAGGTCTGAGAAAGAGAAAAGCTGACAAAATTTCAATTCTGTCCCTCGCCTAGAGCTTGCATAGAACAGTTGGACAGCTCATCAAATGAAACACCAAGAGGCTCCCTCACTCCTGTCTGGCTGGGTTTGTATCAGGGACAGCACAGTCCCATGAGCCGCTGGCATCTCAGCTTCCACCCTGGAGGTGACAACATTTACTTCATTGTGCCAGCTACAAGCTCGCTGCAGGCACCACACAGCTCTGCAACACACAGCCCGGAGCTTCCTTCATATGAGACCCTGAGGAGACTCCAGCTGCTTCCAAGATCTTTCAGAAACACACCAAGTACCAGACTGAGTCTCAAGAGTAAGTAGAACTCAGTTATCCACTAAGACTGAGGTGTCCTAGCACCAAAGTCCAGGGAAAACACTGCGAAGGGGAAAGGAAAGCCCTTGGCTCTCTTGAAAAGCACCACATCCAGGGAACACCCACGGGCTCTGACTCCACCTCCTACACAAAGGAGGAAAAGGTTTCTCTTTGCCCCTATCTAACTATATAGATTATAACTATATATTTTTCCTCTGTCTACACCAGCGTGAGTGCAAGACATTTTAGTAAGTCAAAACCAAACGTTACCAAAACAGATACTGGCAGAAAATCCCTGACATCACGTGCAGAGTCACACAAACAGCCATATACTTTGTTCGGTTTATTTTTAAATACTCACTGACTGAACACTTATAAATTAAGCTAAAGCCCAATAAATTATGGTGATAGTTCAACAGCCCAAGTTGATGTTCTCATTCTCAGTGTAGTGTACAAATCTCCACCAAAAATGACCAGTGAATACAAGTGAATTCCTTTTTGGCAGTCCAGGAAGGGACCAGGCAGCAAGGCTGAACAAGCCGTGCCATTTGGACAGATGGTCCTGCTGACACAAAGCTGAGGTAAAGCCCACAGGTTACATGGCTGTTTGCATAGGAATTGTGCAATTGAAGGTATTGCCAAAGAGAATTTTTTGATACCATCAATTTAACCCCAGTACTTCTAAGAAAAGGTGTGTCCATTTGACTTGGTGCAAGATTACATTCTTGACTGCAAGCATTTGTACTGGAGACTCTTGTTCCCTATCCAGGTATAGATACCTGATAGAAACAGCACCAAATCAGTGGAGAGACCAGAATCTCTGAACATTGCTGTAATACATATAAAACCAATTATCAGTAGAAATATCATTAGAACAGATGCCGTACAACATTATTTCAACAATCCTTTTTATTACTTCCCCTCCACCAAAACCATGTTCAGTTTCAGCCTGAATAAAGATATCGCAGTTGTGTGGATAAATTAAATATTAAAGTTCCAACAAACCTACATTTTTTCTCTGACACTCGGTGCATCTCTAGTTTATATTTGAGGGACTTTATTAGAAGCATAGTCCGAGAGGCTACAGGACAGTTGGTATCATAGCTTGGGAGAATGAGCTTTCACCATCTGAGCAGGGTGGGTGACAAGTTACACAGCAACACCTGCTGGCAAATCCACACAGGAGAAACATCCGCGTCCCTTGCAGGAGCTGCGCTTCTCTGGAGAAGCAATAGGATCATAATCGCCAGGGACCCGATCCCACAAAGCCTCACCCCAGTGCCTGCCTCCTCACTGTGTAATCTCGATAATGTGCTGGGATTGTGCAAGAAGATTAAAATGAGAAATAGAAACAAAGAGGAAAAGGGGCTTAAAAGAGGAAAGATGTGCAGAAGGAAACAGGACTATAAGCAGGGCCACAGTGGCAACACTCCTTACAAATTTACTAATAAACGTTTGTAGGATTTAGCCTTGTGATTTTAATTTGTAATAACAAAGACAATGTTTTTCAGTCATATTAGTGTGGGCAATGGCTTTCATTAGAAAGGGCTACTGCCTCTTCCCCATTACATCCTCCTTCTATGGCACTTAGAACACCTCTGCTATTAGGCGTTTTTCCTTGGATTTTTTGTTAATTCTTTTCTTATTTTCCAAAGTAAAATTTGTTGACAGTCCCCCCAGCCAGCATAGTGGGTGTTCTACCTATGGGCTGTCACATTTTCCATGTTCATTTCTGCAGGTGCTAAATACATGCTGACAACAACATATGTTACCAGTCTTAAATGTGTGGGATTTTTTTTTTTTTCTTTTTAACCTTGTAATTAAAGAGTGCTCACAGCTTGGATGAAAAAAAAAGAAAACAAAACAGGTGAAAGCTGATTCTGCCCAGTGTATTTAAAATTCTCTTACATCCTCATTTTCTCTCTGTCCCGTGATTTGGGTATTTTCTTAATGAGGCATAGAAAGAAAAGCATGGGGGTGGAAGGGGGAGAGAAAGGATTCCATCCTCCAAATAGTAGTTTTATGATCTCAAACAATTTTTGAAAGTATCAGCATGCAGAATAAGCACCGATCCTCTCTGGAATCACCCTTTCCCCCCTGGGTCTCCTCACTTGTATTTCTGAGCTCTCTTTTTGTTTATTTCTGTCTCTTATTTTAATCTGCTTAGTCCTGCCAAGCGTGTTCTGCTTGGTCTCCAAAGGAGTGCTTCCTATACATTCTGTCATACAATAGGACTCACCTATTTATCTGAATAAAAGTTGGACTTGCCCTATTAATTATAGTATCATCATTTTTGGCTGTTTAATGTATCACACTATTATTCATTGAAACCTATACACTGCTCTTCAGGGCAGCACACTACCAACAGTCTACACCTATACACAAGTCAGGGGAAAAAGGTGTATTCCAGTACAATTTATCAAGGCATTTTTTAATATAAATGTTCAGTACAATGTGCCAGAATTACTTTGGTCAGCTGAAATAAACTTATATCACAAAATCATTTAGAAATCACTCTAAAAAATAAATCTGATTAACTGCACAGCAAAAAAAGATGTGAAGGAGTATATTAAAAGCAAGTAATACTATTTTATGAGTGATCAAAGTACTACACACCAAAATATATTATTTTAAAAAAAGGGCCATAGAAAAATGTAATTTCTCAGCCTGTGTTACAAATATGATGCAGTAGGTTTTAGCCTCACTACTTTAGTTCTAAGCAAGTTTGAAATGCTGCAATGAGAAAAGCATTTTTCCTCGCTTTCTCTGCAAAATTTCAACCTTATGATAAGATTAGACTTCCTTACTTGAGGATAACAAAAAAAAATCTGAAGGTAAGGCCAGTGAGTTTACAGCATTGAAGACAAACCGAAACACTGTTACTCCCTCTCCCCGTGGGTCTGCTGGAGTGTGGAACAGCACAGGCAGGAACACGCCTGCTCCAGGAAGGGAAGGCACAAACGCCCCCAGCTCTGGTAAAGAGGAGAAGATGTGGCAGGAGTGATTTTGGCACAGCACTGCTGCATTATGCTGCAATTGGGCTGAGCTTTCAGAGGTGCTGGGAAAATATTGTGCTGCTCAGTTCTAGGCATTCGTATTTTAGCCAGTTAAAAAAAAAAAAAAAAACTTGAGCTAATATGCCAAATATTTGCCTTCATTGAGAAGTAAGCCAAAGAAAACCAACATGATAAAATAGCCCATCTGTGAATTGGCTCTGCAACTCAGAGCAACAATTCTGGGACTGCTTAATCAGTATTTTTCCTCAGACTCAGAATAGGAATACTTAGTTCCTGAATCCAGACTTAGAGCTCTAAATCAAGTCCATACTGGAAAACAATTTAAACAATTTTTTTTTAAAGAATTAACTTTTTAAAAGTGTCTTTAAGAGTGACCCTCAGACAATAAAAAAGTCATCACAGAATACACTTTACATAGCACTGTAATGTTTAAAATTTTTACTTCATGCCTAGTTACACAAGGACTCTGTTCCTCCAGCTTAAAACGATCCAAAACTACATATTGCATATATGAAGTCTGGCACTTTATCAGGCAAAAAGACACCAAAAAAAAAAAAAAAAAGCTTAAAGGAATAGCACGTGTCAGTCAGGCACCAAACACACAGACTCCCCCTGTTAAACTCTGAGTTTTCTTAAGTGTTAGAGCCTACTCCAGCCCTCATAAAGGGTTAAAATACAGATGCTGTGAATGGAATGTATAATCCTTAAGGCCCTGGAGCATTAAGACATATCTGCTCCTTAGGGTCCATCTCTGTCCATAATCAATTTCTTCCCTTGGAGAACATTAATTGTCTCTAATGATAGCTTTCCATCAATACATCCTTGATCTTAAAAGGCCTGTACAGCTTTTTCCTTTATTCAATCAAATCATCTCTACAATTGCCCTCCTTTAGTAAGATAATACCTTTTAAGCCTTGTATTTTAATATAAAAAAATAAGAGGTAGCAGCAAATTCTAATGGAAGTGCTAACATTTGAGAACCAGGATGATGGCTTCCATTATCCTAAATAATGTTTGAAGATTACAGAAAGCACTGTGTTTCAAAAGGTGGAAACTAATCCCCCACTTTCAAATTATTCCTTGTACAAAAATCTGTTCTGACGTTAGGAATTTTTGTGCCCCAACTACAGCACAGTATATTTAAATATTTGAATATGAAAGATAATTTTCAGCTCTGGAGGGGAAAAAGCAAATAATTACTATTTATAAGCAGTAAATGCTGAATAATTTAAGAAATCGACAACCTTAAACACAGAAGCCCTCTATTTTTTCATTCTCTGGTATGAGGGTGGCTTAACTGTTCACTCAAACGACTCTACCTCCAATCAGAAGTTCCTGAAATTATTTAATTTCATGATGGCTCAAAAACTCAATCTCCTAGTGACCCACTAATATGTCTTGCTTTCCCCACCCCCTTCTCTTCCTTGTACATGCTTTTCAAAAGGCGTGGAAATTCAATTTTTTGCCATTCAACCAATTTGTTTCCATTCAAATAGAGGATTTTTCTTGCACTTCCTTATCTAGATTGCCCAGCACCAATCTGTGTTTCTACCCATATTCCAACACAGTTCTGTGTGAAATGGCACTACTGTTTGTAATGGCTCAAGGATCTCGAAATGAAACACAGATGGCACAAAAGACCTTAAACCTTTAGAAGTCTTTGCTTGTTTGTTTTTTGGGTTTTTTTTGTTTGTTTGTTTGGTTGGTTTTTTTGGTTTTTTTTGTTTTTTTTTTTTTTTTTTTAATATACAGCCTTGGGATGTCATATTTTTTGTNGTTTTGTTTTTTTTAATATACAGCATGAGCATGACAGAATTTTGGTGATGCCTGTGTAGTATCATTTTTATCCAAGAAGGGCCATGGATATAGCTTTTTCCACAACTGACTATCATCCACCACTGACTGTAATATTAGAGCCTTCCTCTTACTCAAAAACATTACACACACACACAAATAAACAAAAGCAGGAGATTTACATCGGGAGCATAATGAAAGCTCTAAAAAATATGTATTGCCAGATTTTCTTTTCATTATCACACTAGCACACATACCCGTTGATGTGCACTTTACTATTTTCTATTTTACAAAATATTGATGGCAAAAGCAGTAGGAGAAAAAAATAATGCCAAGAATATGAAAAAAAATAAGAAATATAGGCAGGTAGATATAATCAATCTAACAGCTATCAAACCTAAACAAAACAAAACAGGGGGGAAAAAAATAAAAAGGAGACCAGTTAACAACCTAGATAAGAGATGAAAATTGCCAGTGAGGCAGATCAAGTTTATTCAATGTCCTGATAAGCACCTATTTGCTCTTCCCCATAATGCTCTCTCAGTATTTATAAATTATCATTTAATTATGCTGGCAAGTGGTAATTGTCAAATAAAGCTCAGATAGGCATAAGCCCTCAGGCTGCACATGACAGAAAAATATCTGTTAAAGCTGGGCTGATTCACACGCTTAGGAAATCATTTCCTTTCTTCTTTTTATCCTTGCCAACAAATTATATGAACTGGCACTTTGTGCTTTGTAGGCATTTTGAAGTCTATGCAGATTACAGGAAAGAAAAATTAGTTGTTTCAGTATCTACCATTCCTAAATTATTCTGCTGATTTAAGACACCATGTTCTGTTTCAACAAAAGAGTGCCAAAGATCAAGGAATCAGAGCCTTCCTCAGCTTAGAATTTATGCCCAGGGTCACTTTCAATTGGGTAAATCAAGATTTGGGGAATTATTGAATACTGTGCATAATAGATTTGATACAGAGCAATAGTTAAAATATGACATTTATCCCATTAGTATAGAAACACTAAGGAATATTTTTTAAAGGTCTGCTACTACTTAGATTCAATTATAGACCCATGAAACCTTCTCTGATATACACACACTGATACAGATGCAGGCACCCACAGATTTGATGGATTTCTTAATTTACAGCATACACATCCAACTATTTAAGTATGTAGAAAAAATAGATGTAAAAGAAGTTTAATGCCAAATAACAGTGAAATCAAGCTCTTGAGAACTTTGACCTGGAACACGAATCTGAACAACAGAAATTCCAGATTTACAGCACGTTGCTGGAACATTCGCTATGAATGCCATTGCAAGATCATTACTGCCATAAAAGGTACCAACATTCTCTCTTTTTTGGTCTGTACAGTTACTGTCAGACAAACTCAGGGTGACAGACAACTGGCATGAGCCCATTAAGTCTCTTTCCCTGCTTTCCGTGTGTACTTTAGTGCATGGTGGGTCCCTTCTCTGTGAAAGGCTTTTAAGGTCCTTTGGCTTACTGGAGGAAGCCCAAAGCAAGCCTCAGCATCCCACTTCTTTGTCCCTCAGCATACCCATATTTTTTTCTCTCCCTCATCTGCAGAGTTCAATAGAATTTCTCTCTCGTTTTCACCCATACATATTAACTTCTCTATTAAGTACAATTAACTTCTATTCAAATCTGAGCTGTTATTAGTTAGTTGATGTCCTATATAAGGCTTCTGCCTATGATATTGGTATATCCTGCATTATCTCCAACCCTTCTGAAGAAGTCACCAAGCCTTCGGAGTCTTTCACAAGCATCTAGCTGAAAAAATAGGTTAGAATTTTAAAAAAAATTCTGCTCTGTCAGGCTATCAGTAAGCCCCAGCAATTACCATAGGCAATATACAGTTACCATGCACTCAGTGTACAGTTAACAGCAATAACACTATTTAGTAGAACAAGAGACATATTGTATCTCCAATGGCATAACTGCAAATTCTTTTCTTCCAGTTTAAGGTTTCATGGCTTCAGTCAATGTGCACGGACTGCTTCACACGGATACTTCCTGTTGCTTCCGAGCAGCTGGAAAAGCACTGCTCCCCAACCTGCCTGTCCTCATTACTGCAGTGATCTACTGCTGCTTCCCCTGGTCTCACGAAATACATCATCTTCCTCGGGAGACCCAGGGAGAATTAGTGCCCCAGGGGTTAGATAACACAGAGCGTGGCCAAGCAGTGTAATTCACAGGTTAGACCAGATGTTCAAGCAGCAGACAGCCAGAAAGCATTTACTGGTGCTGCTGCAGCCAGAACAAGCTGGTGTCTTACACTCAGCATAAGCAGCAAAGTAGATAATGTTTCTCATAGGAATAGCTTTTAGCCTCATTGACCTCCCATAAAAGCTACTGTACAACTGTGGTTTGGATGTGCCCCAGCCATTCCCAGGAATAGATGCAGGACTGTCATTCTATCAACAATATGCTTCACACAGTGAAGAAAAAAGAAAAACAAACAAACAAACAAACAGGAACATTTCTTCATATACAGATCTTGCATTCAGGAATTCCAGACATTAATTCCTGCAGCAGAGGATTGCATCCTAGTACCAGGGCTGTAGGTATGGTGAATCAATGCCAAACCACAAACTTCTGCTCCTGAAAAGGACAATCTGCAGAACTTTTGCCTTGAAAATTTTCTCCTGATATTTAGGATCCAACTAATAAATTGACTGCAAAGTCATGAAGACAGAACATCACTGAATCTATCAGCATAAAAGGTTTTAGAACCTTGGATGTGGTTCTGTTTCTTTTCCTATAAGACTATAAAACATGTAAATCTGTTTAGAAGTGCTTATTTCAAGTAGCGTTTTATCAAAAGACATTCTGTTTTCACTAATTAGTGAACTGAACTTGATATCAATTAAAGAGAAAAGAACTGCTTTTATAACACCCCTCAACTAACTGTAAGGGACTGTTATACAGATGACAGAGGAAAATCATGCAGAACATTTTGGAGAGCTCTAATACTTATTCTGAAATAGGTTCTGTGCTGACAGCTGGCCAAAAAGTTTTTCTCCTGGAAATAACTTCATACTAAGAATAACCTTCACAAAAGAGTTATTTTACCAGAGGCTTTTCCAACTTAAATGCCTCCATGATTCTAAGATTTTAAAGACCTACATGCCAAACTGGGGGGTGAGAAGGACCTTCTAGAGAAATCAGAATTATTTCCATTCTCCTTTAGCTAATTTGGGTTTTGCTGGTCTTTCCAGATACATTTTAGAATCAGTAGACATTCCATAATCAGGAAAGTAGGAATCAACTCACCTTTCAAAAATAGTCTGCTTATCTACACATACTTTTTGACATCTTTAATCACAAAGTTGACTGGAAAATGTATCATATTGCCAATGATAAATAGCAACCCAGGGAACTCAGAATTCTTCTGCTCTAGGGGAAATCTGCAAACGCACAATCGTTTCTAGCAAAGTGTATAATGCTGTATGTATAATTACTGTCTTGTGCTTATGACTCTTTGCTTGTCGGGTAATATTTTGTTGCATTTACACAGCATGTGACATTATCCAAAGTCACTACTGTAACTCTACCATCTGGAGAACAGCAGCGTGGGGATCACGGTCCTGTACCACATAAATTACTGCTGAGACTGTTCAAACACATGAAGTGGGGTTATGCAACAGACTTCCAACCTGGAGCAAAAATACCTGCCAGCACACTTCTGCTGGCCTAAGCCATCCTCCACTGAAACCAGCTTTTCTCTGGTCACAGATAACGCTGTACTTAGAGCTGCTGGGACGACTCTCTTCTGAAGTCCTCATAGTTAAGATTAAGAAAGAAAACATTAGGCATGACCTAATAAAATATAATTTTATATCCAAATCTATATGGATTATTAAAAAGAGTCTGCTGTTTCTTTTTCTCATTGTGCACAACAAATCTCTAGCTATACTATGGCATTACTGACTTCCTACATTTCAATTTGAAAAGAACAGGTCACATAAAAATCTTGTCATGATTACAGATTGACTTTAAATGGTCCTGTATCTATAAAGTCTGACAAGCATTGAATGTTTTTCTATCATTTGATTTTTTTTTAAATTAATTACTTTTTATTTTTCTATCAAGTACACTAGGACTTTTCCGTATGTGCTACCACAATAAGGACCAGAATAAAAACTGCTTGATTTTACAGCCTCAAGTTGTCTTCATCTTTAGTCATATACTTTGCACTCTCTGCAAGTTTTTAATTTTTAGTTTTAAATCTGTTTTTCAATATATTGGTTTGGTTTTCATTTAAATTGTCCAGAAAAATTAAATAATATTAATGTCATCTTAAAGGCAGTTTCACATGTCCCCAAAATTTACTTATACAACTCATGAGAAGATAATGGAAAGTCTTCCTTAAAAATCATGATGGACTGGGAGATGTGGATTGGCCAGCTATAAATGTTATTTCTCAATAACAGCCACATTTTCCTTTCAATGAATTTTCTTTTTGAAAAGATTTCATCACATAAGTAGGGATTTTTAGAGTAATTCCACTCTCATCAAACCACTTCAACATAGGAAGCTGAAATCATATTAAATGCACATGCCCTGAGAACACATAGCTTCTTCACATAGTATCCAGTTTCAAACAAAGTCAGGCCCATGTACTTCTGTGAAAATCCCCACGTAAATTTTATAGCTCAAGCCCATCTCATTACTGCAACAGCATTAACGAGATACTTCTCTTTCCATATGTTTCCTGCTGACTTCCCAGGTCAACCTAATAAAGCCTTCATGGTCTCCATCCTGATAGGAAGAGCAGGAGTATGTTTTGGGGTTTTTTTTCCCATTGGTAGTTTTATGAAAGAACGGGTTTGAAAATGTGAAGCAACATGATGACATAGCATGAAACTGCAAAAATGAAAATACAATTTTTCTTTAAAAATTTTTACTCTGAAAACACTCTGGAGAAAACTGCCTCCTATTCACAAGTTAGTATCTTACTCTTTAAGGGCACTTTAGGAAGAAGGATTTTACTACAAAATAAGTCTCTTCCTTTTTAATCCCTATTCAAAATTAGGTTATTGAAAAATGGAGTTTAACTAGAAATTTTTAATTTACATTGATTAAAAGTCATGTATGTGAAAAAGTGGCATTACCAATTAAACTGGAAGAACATAGTAGAATATCAGCTTTCCTGGAAATAGCAGGTATTTTGGCATACGCTGTATTCAGTATCACACCAGCATGTACACTGTAATCTGTGCAGCTTCCTTGCACATGGAGCAATTTATTCTTTTTCCTTAAGATTTCATTTTTTTTATTTTGCTTATAGATGGCTTCCATTAAGGTAATCTAGGCTCCCTCAGACTCTTGAACAGCATTCCCAGGAGGCAGAAAAGAGCATGTGCCATGACTACAACTAGAAAGCAGAGCACGTCCACTGGCTGGCCACTTACTGTCCAAAAGGCGGNTCTTCATCTTTAGTCATATACTTTGCACTCTCTGCAAGTTTTTAATTTTTAGTTTTAAATCTGTTTTTCAATATATTGGTTTGGTTTTCATTTAAATTGTCCAGAAAAATTAAATAATATTAATGTCATCTTAAAGGCAGTTTCACATGTCCNTCATGCTGGAATAGCTCATCCTTAAAAGACTAAAAGCCCATGACAATTAGGATCCATGATGGCAGTTGTGGGAAGACTGAAAGATTCGTGGGAGGGATTTTTCACTGCAGCAGATTTGAGCGGACTGTTGCTTGTGAAGTTTGAAACCAAGTTAGAGAAGTTCGCAGAGAGCTATCTTCTGTGGGAAGAATACCACGGCACAGCAGAAAACAACTTTTTTCCTTAAGCATACTGAAGAAAGACTCTTAAGAAATGAAATACTGACCAAAACCCCATGTTTGTTTCCCTTGCACAGGTTGGTGGAAAGAGGGAGGTACTGGAAGAGAAATGTATTCCGGAAGTTTGCTTTGGCTTCTCATTATTCTTTTTACTTTTAATTCTGTTAGTAATAAATTTTCTTTTTACTGTTTAAGTGCGGACCTGTTTTGCTTATAGATGGCTTCCATTAAGGTAATCTAGGCTCCCTCAGACTCTTGAACAGCATTCCCAGGAGGCAGAAAAGAGCATGTGCCACGACTACAACTAGAAAGCAGAGCACGTCCACTGGCTGGCCACTTACTGTCCAAAAGGCGGTGAAAGCTTGCTATCTGCCCAGCTTTTAAATCAGCCCGAATGTATTCTGTCCTGCCACCAACCTTCACAAAACTTTCAGGAATATACATATGTGATGCTGCTACACTGCTTTCAGATCTGATTGAGTTTAGCCAACAAGTGCCAAAGGACGTGGAGATGTGGAGAGGCAGCATCACAACACAACAGTAAACCAAGGTACAGTTTCCTAAGAGGTTCACTTCGAGACATCTGGAATCAGCTTCTTGCTTTGTTGTTTATAATGTGAGGATTATTCATATGAATTTATTATTGCGGAGAGACCCCAAGAAAGAAGATGCTGTGAAAGTAATAAGCATGTTTATCAGTCTGTTCTTATTCAAAATAGGGCATACACGAACAAGTAGGGCAGTGAAGGCACCCTTTACCAGCCTGAAGCTGGGATTTCCAGCCCCCTGTGCAGAAGCGTGTCCAACAGTTACAGGCACCATGAGGTGACCTGGACAATCACGTTTTTTTCCCACCATTCAGGCCGGACGGCACGCTGGGGGCTGGGGACATTCAGGATATTCATGGAGGGTATTGCATGTTTCTTACCATTTCAAGAAATCTAAAAGTGCCAGTAAAAAAGCACAAATCCTCCTAAGAAGCAGACATTGTCTAGTCCCAGTTTCTCTGAAGGGCGTTGACTTGATATGTGTTAATAAGGATAAGCTTTGCTTTAATTTTAGACCTTAGAAATTCTCATTGGTTTGTGTAGGGTGTGGCCACCCAGAATTTAGGTAAGACTTCGGATGCTGCTGGCATAACACAACGCAGGCAGCTGGAATAAACCAGGAGGGAAAAGGATCTTGGACAAAGGTGTAAGACAGCCTCAGAGGAAGATCCTCCAGAGAAAGCCTCGCATGAGACACGTGTGTGGGGCGAGACGGTTCGGGACTGAAACTCCCTGGTCACGTTTAGGTTTGTTATTACCTTGCATCTCAAGGAAGTTGCACACCACGTCCTGTAAGCTGGTTTCTCCCTGTGATGATTATTGGAGCTTCAGGAACAGCAGGAAAACCCCAAAGATTTCTGATTTTTGTTATGTAACAGTAAGTAACTGTAAAGAATATTGTTTGAACTTTACAAAACTTTTTTCTCCTGACATGTGTCTTCCCTTCCACCCCTATATATTTTTAATAAAATCTAACCCTTTTTATATTTTAATATTATTCAGAAAGTTATTTGTGAGCATCCACTAGTTACCACAAACCTAAATTATGAAAACACATAAAATATATTTAGTTAGGAAACCGTTCCAATTTCCAAGAATCCTTGGAGAAGAACTATTACAAATTGGAAAGTACTGGAGGGATAATACAAAGCAACTTCACAATTAACCCAAAATTTAATAGCTATTTCCAGTATTCTCTAACTTACAGCTGATATTTTTTCATGTTATAACTGAAAAAGATCTTTTCCTTCACATTTATACACTAACAGCTACATGGAAAACATAACATTTTAAGTTATAATTAATTTTGAAACTATTCGGTTTATACAGGTTTTTTTTCAACCTAAGATAGAAAAATCATAGCAGTCATTATGTGCATATTGCTTTTAACATTTCATTAGAAACCTCTACTTTGCTACCAATAGAGCAGCACTAAAGAAACTGTCAAATTTCTAATGCAGCTTTTTCAGTTTAAGAAATATCAAATGTGATACTTGCTCTATCATCTAATTTCATTATTACTATATAACATATGTTTATTAGTGTTCTTCAAATGCATTCTGGGCTGAACTCTGTCTTCAATTAAATATTCAAAGACATTGTTAAGATCATTCAGTCAGATTTCTTCTATAGTCTGGTCCACATAATTTCGGTTATTCCTGTACTGAGCCAAATAATGTGTGTGACTGCCTCAGCTCCTCTCTCTGCAGAGAGTGTATTTTCCTTTCTTTCCCAGTAATATGCTGATTAATATATCTTCTTCTTCTTCTCTCAAGTTTGGATTTCATTGTGACACATCATTTTGCTTCAGTAAGTAAATATATAAAACGTATACCCCAAGTCAGGTTTGAAAGCCATGTAACAACTGACCTATTACAAACAATGGGGCTTCTATAGTGGGTAGCTTTGCCAGGATTAGTGTGTTTCGATGAGATAATCAACTATGCATTTTGTGACCAGCTCACTCACATCCTGGCAAAATGATCTTGCTGGGAGGCAGACTGCATGCTTCACTACCAGGAAATGGACAATGACAGATAGTCTGCATTTCCATTTACACGTATCCTTAATTGTTGTCACTGAAAAAGACGTGCCAGATACTGACACAACAGATCATTCAAAATAAGTTATGTATTCATGTTAAGCGTTATTTATCTAGACTGCAAAGGAAAACAAATATTGCTCTTTCTCCCCCCCTTCCTAATTAGCCAATTGTTTCAAATGCTTTTTGTTAGGGATTCAGCAATTTATGTTCTTTAAGCTTGTCATAAAGATAACGCTTATTATGAACTATGCTAAGAATACAGTCCTAATTCAGCTTCCTTTCTTTTCTGGCTACACCATAATGAAGATGTTTGCGGGATTCATTTATTTGATTCTGTCCAGGGAGCCTCATGAAATGTATTTAAAAATAAACACAATGAAAAACCCACGCTCAAAACATCACTGGCATTTTTTTTTTTGTATGTGTGTGTGACATCCTAATAACAGTGCTATGGAGTCCTGTTAAAATTTGGTAAAAGAAAAAAAAAGCTGCATTAACAGATAGGAAATTGGAAAAGAATAGTCTAGCTAACGCTATTAAAGAAAAGCTGAAAATTATGCTATAAAACAACCTCATTAAGGCAGCTTTTAAAAAGTAAACAAAAGAAACTCCCAAATCCCTAAAGATTAGAGACAAAAAAATAACTTCTCAAAAATAATTTCATAATAAAAGATAGCCTTTTCTAACACTGGAGACCTCCTGAATAAAAAATAGTGTAGAATATAGTTTCTGTCATTATTATCATCATTATTAATAATAATAAAAAGAATTTTGGTCTTTAATTTCCTAAGCCAAGACCACTCATCTTGGCCACATCATGAAGTACACAAGGACTTCCTCAGTGAAGGAAAGGAGCTGCCCTGGGTCCTCACACACCAACTCTCAGCCTCCATTCTGCCCTCTTCCAATTTCTCAGTGATCTCAGCTTCATCAAAAGCAAAAATTAAACAGATTTACTGAAGAGCCGAAATTAGAGAAGTCTCACCAGACTGAAGACAGATTTAAACTGTCAGTATATAATTCATGGAACATAACACAGGAACATGATGTACAGAAGAGACCTGCTCTGAATTAATCAAAGTCAGTAAAAGAAATAAATCTCACCCCTTTTATAAATATTATCTAGTTTCAATACATACTTGCCACAGTTCTGATTTTACACTGTATTTCTTGGGAAAATCACTTTTCATGACAATCAGTGGAACAGCCTATTTCCACAATTCCTTACAGCCCAGCAGGCAGGCCTACCTCTACAGCCTTGTTAATTATGAATCCTTTCTGCAATGCTAATAGATTATTCCACTTTGAATGAGCATCCAAAATTATTTAGTAACACCTTGTTTAATATGACAGTTTTGTGATTTTACATATGAAATAATTAATTTGCTTTAAAAAGTGTAAAAAAAATAAAAGAGCCTTCACTTGTGCTATCATCTCTTTTACCAGCATAAGCAACACCAGGGGCAAGTCATTAATTTCTTTGTGGGGTTTTGGGGTTTTTTAATTTCTTTTTTTTAATTTTGACAATTCAGCCAACATCAGCTTAGCTATACCTCCACCAGCTCAGTACAAACAGGTACTATGGGTGTGACAACAGATGGCCCCACAAATGAATATATATGGAATATATAAACACAGCCAGTGTCAATCTACAACAGGTTCAATGCCTGAATAAGTAAATTGCTTTTCATCTTCAGAATGTGAAAACAGAATGCAGCTTAATTTGGATTTGGTTTTATTCCCACCATTTTTAGTTTTGACTGCAAAATCCATATTCTTTCACCACAGTACGTGGCCTGACTACAGAAATGCTTAGTATCTACTCACTCTTCAACCCTTCCAAAACCAGATTTCTTATAAAAGATTCAGACATTTAACTTGATAGACAAACATTCTTATTAATGCATCAGCCAACAGCCATCCAAAAACAACAGCTTCCATAATGGACTGTTACACTGGCTAATCCAATCTCTCCTTCATTGGCATGAAGCTGATTGTGGCCCATTCCACACTACCTGGAAAGCAGCAAGTCCTTTGTAAGGGTTTATGCTGCATTTCATGGTAGAATGAAAGGTTTGTAAGTAAAATTCTTAGGGAAATGAATAATGGCACTAATATAAAAGCACAAGACACAGATTAGAGGCTGCTGTATTCTCAAAGCCATACAGGTACAGTTTGCTCTCCTGTCACTTAGCAATCCCATTTCAATGAAAGATGTAGGAATTAAACCCTCTTGAAAACCAAGCCATTAACCCTTGCCTCAGTTTACCCAGTTGCAGTGTCTTATGGTAAAATATAGATGTATTTTACAGCAAGAGGGCATTGAAGAATTCCCTCTTTCTTTTTTATTTTCTTCTAGTATAATGGAAAAAGCTTTTGTAGAGTACTCAAACATACTCCAGGAACAGATAAAGGACTTCCTAAATTGGTCTAGATAAACTTATTGCTTCCAGCTTATTGACTCTCCAAGTGGCTTCAATTTCCTGTGCCATTTCAAGAGTAACTTAGGGAACAAACGAGGAGTTGGTTGAACCTTATCCCTGGCACACCTATGCCACTCAACATTCCATACCAGGTGGTCCCTAAACAGTTCAGACAAATTATCTTTGGACTGCTAAGGATAGGCCAACTTATATTTGCTCATTAATACAGCCAGGTATTTCCTGATGTCACAAACACTTTCAAATAAGCTAAAGATACTAAAACCCCACAGGAAATGCCTGTTGTCCATTTACTGGTGTGTGCAAAGACCGTTAGGATGTGCTAGCAAAGAATGAAGGTCAAGAGACAGATTTGCATTTTCCCACCTTTCTAGAACCATTAGATCACAAATTTGCTACACACAGACAACTTCACTGCAGAAGAGGAAAATCCTTTTCACAACTGTTGCACCCAAAACAGAAACATAAACCAGTAGCACTTTGTCATAAGAGTGTTCCTTTCTACCACAGCCCCTCTTGATCCACTGAGCTAAAGCAGATTGCAGGACACAATCACCACACGCCCCTTTTTGTCACAGGTTGCCATGAAGGCCAATTAAAGGCACATTATTGCAGGCCTGATATTCCATTTAGCATCCAGCTGCATGCTAATTACAATATAGTTATGATATTAATATAATTACACATTCTATATATAATAGGCATTGTAGAACATATAATAACATAATTTTGCAACAAAAGACAGTCTGGAGTAAAAGTCCTGCAAGTATGCACAGCTATTTCTTAATTTATTTTCCAAGCCTGATTTTTCTCTCGTTCTGGCTACCTCCATTACGCTGAGGGAAAAAGCAACACTCACCCAGGCGAGGTCACAAGAGTCCTGTACGAGCAAACAGCGCACCCCAGCCCGGATCCCACCTGGCGGACGGGATAAAATCCTCCAGCAGAGCCACCCAGCTCTGCCCCGGCCCAAGGGCAGACAGCACCAGGAAGGTGCAAGCCTCCAGACTCCTCAAACATGAGCCTGCCATCTCTGCAGCACTCTCGGGCTGACTACATTAGAAACAAGGGAACAACTCCACGAAACAAACTCTCGTGTAATTCCTCACATCATTACTGATGGACTAACCAAGCCATCTCGGAGAATTTCCGCGTTCATTTAGTTTTGCGTCAAATATTCAGCCCTTACGATGCAAGAACAATACAAATGGATAATCAGGGGTATTGATTTCATTATGATTAATGGATATTGTACAGTATCTTTTTGCACTCTGCTTTCCTTACACAGCCAGGGCTCCCACTAACGTCACGGGGAGTTTCTCGAGTGAAGAATGCTGGACTAGGTAACTGTTTTTGCACTTCAGGGCATCTTGCTCCGTTTGTTTTGTGCATAATAAAAGCTCATACTTGTACAGTAATTTAGCATTTCTGAATAAACAGAAATTGTGATTCATAATTCTCTATCTTCTTGTCCTCATTTCTTAAAAAAAAAAAAATGAGTCACTGTTGTTTAATCCGATAATTATGCAAACACTAAATCTTACACTGGAGGAGAAAATGTTAACACATATTGAAAAACCAAAATGCATAGAACTATAATCTGTATGATAAAATGCATTACTCTGTTTAAAAGGATTGTTTTACAGAAGCAATTAACAATCAGCAATCATACAGTTCAGCCCGGTGTTTTGATGCCATCTGTTGGAGTAAGGCTTCACATTCCCTCGAATGAAGCTATAATTTTCCGTTTATGATTTCATTAGATGCACAGAGTGTAACAGCTACAAAAAGAAAGAGGATTTCACCAAACACTTTCATTTTAGAAAGAGCTGCTCTAAACATTTCTGTTTGACACAAATCTTCTCCCAAGAGGACAGGAAGTTGGTAAATTTGCAGTCATTTCCAGAACTCAGTAACACATTCTAATGTTTGAAGAAATGTATCAGAAGCTTAATTTCCTGACAACAAATTCCTGAAAAATTTATTTTAGAAACACAACACATTTGATTTCACTCAAAAAACTGCAATGAAAATTACTAAAAGAAAAAAAGATATTTTTGTTCCTTTCCAAAAACTGTAGTGATGTTTTTCCCAAAGGAACAAGTTTGTTATTTTATATGTTTCACAAAAATACATTTTCCCATTTTATTAATTCATTAAATACTTGATTAAATCTTTGGGGGATTTTTCACTACACTAGGGGGAGCCAGATCACTACATTGTACACACAATTAGCTCAAAGTTTAACCCTCTAAGGATTCTTTTAAAAATAACCTTATAGAGATCTCTAGCTGATGAACAACACGTATTTCTGTATGATAGCTCCGACAGAAGTCCCACAGTATACCATGGAATATTAAGTAAATAATAAAAGCCATAGAAATAAATTAAAATTACACTTACTCATTTTTTATTATTTCATTGTTATTATTACATAGTCTGCTTCAATGTATGCAGGGGAAAAAAACCCGAAACATCAAAACCCCAAAACAATCACCTTAAAACCCACCTAAAATAATTCTGCTTTTCCTCCTAGTACCACACATCATACAGATTCATCTCTATAATGTTGGCCATTATATTATTAATTCAACAATACCCTAAATAAGGAATGCTACTACACTGAATACATAACTATTACAGTTTTCTTTTGCACTGGTGCTCACCAATTACACAGAATTTTTTTTTGCTAAGAGTAGAATGAATAAATCTGATTTTACTTATAATGTGCCTACAAGTTTTAGTCTTCTAAAATGGACCCATTTGTAAATCTTTCAGTTTTAAAGACCTTAATCAGTTTACTCTGATAGCAGAAAAATCTCATTCCCAAAAATAAAAAAAGACTTGATCTGGTAAGCAATGATTTTAATTGTGGATTCCTTTCAAGCATTATGGTGAAAACTGCCCGCTCAGTCACAGCTTTCAAAATCAAGAACAGACAAATGTCCATGGCTGCAAAATCATGCCCAACTGCACAGACTTCAAAAACCCAACTACCCCCCCATGCCAATTCCACAGGTGTCAAAGAGCTTCCTAGAACGAGGCAAAACTACTTATGGATTGCTAACGGACCTGCAAAGGCAGATGCCAGACACTGAACTGCAGATGTAGAAAAAGAACGAGCACAGTGAGGTGACACTAGGTGAATCTGCTATATCTGTAAACAATGACTTCGTTAAAAAACAGGTTCCAAGTAATACCAAGGGCCTCTTGTTCAAATAGAGATCTGTTCGTTCACTCCAAGAAGTCAAACATCGTGCAAACTTTTTATGTGACTTAAGTTAAATTCATTATATGAAAGAGAAATTCAGCATTTGTTCTACTTGCAAACATATATTTCATTTAAAAAAGAACCCTAGGATCTTGAAAAATGGTATTATTTTCTTTTGTTTGGCCTCTTTCATTAGTATACTCAATTATCTTTGTTTTCTTTTGCTGTATGTTTGTCTTATAGTAATAAATATCCATACTACAAGGTTTTTCTAGAATGTGTTCCAGACCTATATTCTAGAATGTGTTTTATTTGATAAAAGTGCAATCTTTTAAAACAAGAAATGCATTTTAGTGCTAAAAAACACTGATAAAGGTAAGCATCAATATTTATCTTAACAAAAGCAATTTTATTCTACTATTTCACTACTTCCTTTTTTGCATCCCCTGCCCTCCACTCATGATGTGTTTTTTCCCTTGCTTTGCCCCCCACCAGGGGATGACCTGCCCCGTACATCATTTGTCATTTGTATTTCCAGTTAAACCTCCAGTAGAAACTCCTAGATGTGGCTTTCAAAGATTATTATTAAAATAAAAAAAGCAAGGGGAAGGGTGAAAAGGCCCCAGACTGAGGTGCATTCAGTCTGGGCTGCCTTGTCCATCCCAGAACTGTAATGACAGAAACATTAGTGGGAATAGGAGTATGAAATGCTTGCTGCCTCCGGCTTGGAAGCAATCCTTTACTGGGTTGATTTCTTCATAAACAAAGATTCAACTCCTATGTGAATAATAAACATGTAATAATGTGTTTATTATTATGTGAATGATAACGTGATCCTTAAAAATCTAATGAAAATTAGATTTGATCTAATCTATGTGGTCCAGAAACAAATCTGACATGACAGAGTGAGATGTTGGGAATATTCAAGAAATAATACAACATTTCACTCATGAATATGAATCAACAGCTATGAGAGAAGGAAATTGTGGAACTCTTCAGGGTTTCCCTGGCTAACATTTGCCCATGGCCCCTATAGTATATTAGGCTGACAGCTGCAGAAATATTTCCATTAGATAGTACTTTGGATTCTTTTGAAACCTTATTAAAAAATATAATAATTCTAGTATCAGTACTTTTCCCAAAGTGCACATACCCCGCACACAGGTATACCAAACAGCACAGACACACTTTACACTCATTGCTGTCCTGTCCTCACTCCTGTGCACCAGAAGAAACTTTTCTTGTATCCCACAGGATGCGCATTTGCATTTTATTAAATTACAAGCTAGAAATTTTGACACGAAACCACATACTGATGGCAAGGATGTAAAGAGGCAAATGTTACTTGAGTGAAATGGACAATATTTTTTCCTGTTCTTACTCTTGTGTAAAAGGAAGTGTTTCTAACTTCAAGAGATCTAGTAGTGACTGATTGATTGACTCTGTCACCTTTCTTCACCAGAAGAAGACCAAGGTAATTTTCATGTCTTAGTTCACTAGCAAAAATCAGTAGTTATTGAGCATAGTGAGCACATAGAGAGCAGGCAGCAGGGACAATCACTTCTGATCTTTTATTAGGACAAAATGCAGAACCCGTGAAAACTGGTCATACATTGAAATTATGTGAAATTATGTTTCTTCCCAGGCATTCATAATTCGACAAATTACTGAACAAACTAATGACACAAGTGTTACTGCTGCAAGCTTTTATTGACTGTATAGCTTATCTACCTAGAAAGAGCTCAGGCATGTTCTACCTCTGTGGAAGAGCAAACCTTGTGGGGAGGTGAATATTGTCTGTTGTGATTGTTTTACTGCCCACCTACTCAGAGGAGTTTTGCAACTCAAGTAGTTCAAGTTCTTTGATGAAACAAAGTGAAGTTTTTAATCTGCAGTTCCAGAATTGGGAACGTCTTACAGATCCGAAATGATAAAGGTGTTCTTACAAACGTTATTGTGAGAAANNTCTTACAAACGTTATTTTGAGAAAAGGTTTGAAATTATGGGTATAAAAATCACTGTTGAAAGCATATTTTTATTATAGCCTGAATTTCAGCTCAGTTGGAACAAAAAACTCACCCAAAAACTCCACAAACACAACTGTATAAAGCATTTTGATAAAATTCTTGCTAAGATCGTTAAATAAATGTGTTATTAATTCTTCAATGCCAGCACTGTTTGCCTGCTGATATATGCAAAGGTTATTCTTGATATCTTCGCCTCAGCATTACACCAGGAGATCACATTTTGCTGTTTATTTAATATTAATTTTAAGTATTTTTTGGAAGAAAATGCTTCCAGGGATACAGCCCTACAATTTAATTTCTACCCCAGAGAAATCACTGTTGTGAGATACCAGTGGTGTACTATAACAGAACGACTCCCTGCACAAGGGGAAACTTCTGGTCCCAGTTTACAAACTCCTACTGCAAATGGTTTAATTTGCAGACTGTGCTCTGGATTTCTGGGTTAACAATGAGGTAAATAGGAATAGCTGCTCAATGGGAGCACTCTGTCATGTGGAGCATTGCTCCAATTCACTGCCCAGAGCTTCTCAGCTCTTGTTCATAGTTTACAAGTTCTTGTAAACAGAAAGATGGTAGGTAAGAGGCACGGGTAAGGAAAAACCCTCACACATGCTATAAGGGAAAAGACGAAGTTGGAAAAAATATCCTACGCACTAAAAGGCATTTCACTGAAATATGGAGAAGGAAAGTACAGCTTCAGGTGAGCAGCAGCAGCTGCATTTTCTCCTCTTTTCCCAAGTTCTGTTGAGAAG
>VYZQ01022126.1:51064-94653 GCA_013400655.1 Mystacornis crossleyi
AAACAGTCAGTGCTACTCTGGCCCCAACTTCCTTCGCCAAACTCTCAAAGCCTGTTATAACTGAGCTGAGAGAAGGGGTTTTGTTCCTTACACGAAGTTAGTGCTGCACTACAGCCCTTTAACCACCCCCCAGAGTTCACTGTCAGCTACCAAATAGTCCTGTCTGGCAGAGTCAGCCCATCAGTATAAACTTAGGTGTATAAATATGTGGCCAAGTCTTATACCTGGCTTTAATTTATCTAAGAAGTCTCTTACTTATAAGCATGTGAACAACATTAAATCATGGCTAGGGTGGTTTTGTATTTCAGAAATTGTTAAAAAAAAAAAAAGCACTGAGAGTTAGAAGACTGAATTCTATTGATTTGAATATTAGTGTGATTCCATCACTAAGTAGCTCCTACCATTGGTATCCTCTACCATTAATCATCTTAAATATCATCTAACATCTACATCAGCTGAAAATAAAATTAATTCAGATGCCTCAATCTAGTCCCTGGCAGGTACTCATTAGCATAAGAAAACTGCTCAGTGACTGCAAATTGATGATATTCTATATTCACAAATGACTTAAATATCAAAAATATACAAATCGAGGTGCAGTTTTCAGAAGTCAGCTTTTCTACTGTTTTTTTCCCGGGTTTGTTTGTTTTCTTAAGACAAACCCTCTCAAGTTCATTACAGCCTTACACAGGTAAATCTGGACAAGAAATTGTGTCTCATACACTCAGTTTTAGGAGACTCAATACCTCTCTTCTATCAGTGCAGAATTCATCTAAAATTGTTATAAAAGACAAATATATTTATGATCTACTGAAAATATAAAATACATTTTAATGGTGACTGCTCTAGACAAAAAAGAACCTTGAAATCAAACCCCTAAATTCCAAGAACTGCTAAGATTATAATGCTCACATACACATTTTTAAAAAGGCAAGAATATACACAGTGAAATACCCATGCAAATATCAACAGAAGTGACATTTTAACCAAACGTGTGTGGAATTGCTTTTATCTTCTGACTTTTTGCTGAAATGCCTCAGAAATATATGTGATCAGTTATTCCAGAGAAAGAAGATAACAACAGGTTAGGTACTTGTTGAACCAAGAAATATAATCTGCCCTGGGAGTTCTTAGTTTATTAATAAAGAAGTCAACAAACATGGTCTTAGAATACCTATATTTCACATACCAGAAAATGTCTGTACCAAGCAGTTTCAGTTTAAATTCCGCTTGTTGACCAGATGACTCACCTCCTCAAAGAACAGAAAACCACTATTTACCTTCACCTTCATTTCTACTGGCAGAAACAATATCTAATCTAACTTATTTTCCACAGTCACTTAAAACAGCCAATCTTTTCCCTGAAAATTTTTTGGATAATAAAGAGTCTCATTTAGCAGCGAAAACCAAAGATTATGTCAATAAACAAAATCTTTTATACTCTGACATGAACTAAGGCAGACAAGATGCAGGCATTGCAATAAAAAATCTTAGGAAACTGAGTGTTCAGGCTACAGTGGTCAAAGTCTGCTCTCAGTCACACAAAGCATTTGCTTACAACAGCATTTATTTAAGGGAACAAGACTCATGATGATCACTGGTCTAAGTAATGCCAGAATGTGGCACTGAAATTACATCTTTGCTTTTGGAACACAAGCAAGGCTTAATATACTTTTCAGCTGGACTTGCAGCTCAAACATGTTTTAGCTCCCTCTCACAAGGTTTCCAGGAAAAATGCAGAAAAAATAGAAGTCTTATAAAATACATCATATGCATTCATTAATAGGCTCAACTGAGACATTTCTCAAGCTTTTATTTTTGATGAGAATATTACCAAGTTTAAAATACAATTCTCTTATTTGCCTAACATTAAGAAGGCTAAAAAATGAACGGATGTCATCCCTTTCTCAAACACGCATAGAATTCATGCTGCAAGAGAATATGACTACTACAGTATATCAACATTTTATTCACTCTTTAAAACATGAATATTTAAACAGAAGACATTTTTGCCCATGCAGAAGCCTAAATAGAAGCTCTTATCTGAAATAGTAAAAGCTGTTATTTTTTTTTTTCAAGAGGTTTCAGACTGTATAGAGATAGTTACATACACAGGCATCTCAAATGAGAGGGCACCATACATACATGTAATTGGTTGCCTTTTCTTTTTCCTCAGCAGTCTGTACAAAACATGAAAATGTGCCTGCTTCTGACTAGCCATTAAAAGGCAGTGGTTGCACCATACTGTGATTTGGGGAGCTGAAGAAAATAGCCAGAACTGACTGATATCTGATAAACAGTAACAGGAGTCAGTTTATTGCACCAATCGTTAAATAATGGTGCTGATTATAAGGCTGCTAACTGCAGATGCTGTAATTGTCTGTCATAAATCTTAGTCATTTGTGACAGGAGCACAATGAAAGAGAGCATCTGCTTGAGGGCAAATGACTTCTGATAAATATCAGCTCTGCTAAAATGTACTTGGATGTGTCTCAATATTTTGGAGAGCCATTCATGTTGCTTCCACAAATGTGAAGTTATTATTGGTTTGTATTGATTTTGCCACCTTGGGTTTTTTTTTTTTTTCCTTTTTAAAGAGACAGAGTCAGAGAGTGACTCAAGGTTGAGTTGAATTGAATCTCTGCTCTTTATCTGATCTACTCATTCCTCTCAAATGCATGTTTGAGTGGAAAAAAAAATAATTGCACTTTTTCAGAAGATTGCTGTGCAGAAACACAGCCTGGAAAATTCAATATGTGGTTCAGGTTTTTTTTTTTTTCTCTTAAAGTAACTCCTTATTGAAGGAAAAGAAGCACTTTTAAAGCATTGGTTTTTAACACAATACTTTAAAAGGATTTAAAGTAGTTGAAGTAAGAGTCAATTAAGCTATTTCAGGAGAATAATAATATGCAAATTTAAAAAGCTATCCAAAAGCAATTTTTTTGTTTTCAGAATAATTAACAACATTTTAATTTCCTGTCCAACCTATAGGAATACAATAAAGCCAGCTAAGTTCTTCCACCCTGTCCTTTACTGAACAGTGCTTTAGTTCTTAATCTTATAAATGCTTATCATTCAGAGGGAGATTACAGTCTAATTTCACTATCACTGAGAGTGCTGCATTCACATATTCATATTTAAATATGCATTCCTTTGTGATACTCTTAACACACATCAGGCTTACACTGAAAACATTTTCACTAGTAAAGATAATAAACCTGAAATTTAAAATTGAAAGTTTTACTGGTAACAGACCGTTAAATAGATAATGGCTTTCCCTTCCAGCAATTCCTTGTTTAATTCAATGATCAGTGCTTAACCTTTGCAACAGATTAATTTGGATTCTACTGGCAGCTGTTTCCTTCACTGCCCAATTGCACATGCTGCCAAAATAGGTGCGACTCACGTGTTGAACAGGCAAAACCTGTTGGAGTAAATCGATTGCAGCCACCTGATGGCAGCCTGACCCACACAGTTACAGGTCAGGCCACCACCTCGGGGTTACACAGGGCTTGGTGTAGGCAATAAGGCTGAAAATCATAAACCTAGTGAAAAATACTATTTTCTACTCCTTAAATAGCTTTAATAGGGGGCCAAGACTAACATAGCAAGGAACCATATGTGATGTCCCAACCCAGGCCGTCGGTGAGGTTCTGACCTGGAGGTTCGCAGCACAACCCCCATCACCTGAGCTAATAAAGAGGCAACAGCAGCACCACCACCTGCCTGTGGGCCAGCAACTGCAAACCAGCCAAAGGACACGCAGGGCAGAGCACCGCAGGTGACATCTCTTGCCATGAGATAAGAGGGAAACTCTTCACCTGGATAATAACTACATAAAATTTAAAATAAGTTATACCTCCCCCCAAAGAAAATAGAGGACAATGAGCAGGCAGACAATTTTCATAGCAGTGTGATGTGAGCAATAGCAGCTCATGAAGAAATGTGATAATGTCCACACTATTTGCAGTATTCAAAGAAATGAGGTTCCCAGAGTTAGTGGGGGAACATCCCTAACTGGAACGTCATGGAAGAGTGGTACAGTACCAAGTTGCTGAGCAACACAATGGCAGAGGAAATTACTGTTGATAAAAGATACAGCTGTGAAGAACAAACACTCTCCTTTTACCAAGGCAGGCAGAGGTTCCCAGGTGACTCCTGCCATTTGGTCATAGAATTGTTTGTTACATGGAAATGCCTGCTCAGTGGCCACCTGTAGGCAAAAAAGTCAGCTAAACACTGTGAATATTTTAAGAAAGAGAACAAAATAGGAAATTAAATTGTGTCTCTGTATCTTTAATACTTAATGCAGTTCTTCACTTTCGCTCCCCCAATTAGGTAACAGAAACAGTAAAGATTTAAAGAAGACAACAAAGACTATAAAGCCTGGGCTAACGTCTAGAGATGAAGGATATAAAAATCCCAAGAAACTAACTAAATATGGGATACAGCAGTATAAAAATCCACTAAGAAGCTGAGGAAGTAGTTGGGGAAGTATTATGGTGTGAGTTCTTACATTCTGCCTTGGGTCTCTGTTACTGCTTTCTGTCAGAAATAAGATATTGAGCCAAAAGGACTTTGGGTATTGATGATCTTGAGAAAAAGGGGATTACACTGAATGATGATTGTGCTTAATGAATTGGCCCAAAGGAATCCCTCCTCACAATAAGGTTGCATGTGAACAAATAGAAAAGTTGATGTTAATATTTTAACAAAAACTGCTTTAATGACTTGCTATACTTTTCCCTCAAGGATCATTTTCATTCTCTATTTCATCTTTAGTTTCTAAAGATATGTTAGACACAAATTGACTTCAGAAAAATTTAATCTTGCATTCTTCCTTGAACTGCATTTTTTCCCACCACCATTCCTCCTTCCTGCAGTACACTGCCTTAGGTTCCAGTTCCTCCACTTCCCAGACAGCAATGTGTAGGTGAAAGCTGTGATGAATTCTGGATAGGGAAATGAAGAATGCATTCACTTAAGTCTTATAGAAAACATGATCATTCCTTTTTCTCAGTGAAACAAACTCCCAAACAATCAACACAAAAAACACAGAGAACAAAACACAGCCACCCAACCGGTTTTCAAATTCAAATGCACAGGGATTAGTCCATATTCAACATTTAAGTACTTAAAATTATTTATAAATGAAATAGTTATTAGACCTGTTGGAAATATTATCTTGCCTTTGCTCATGGTTCAAAATCTCTTGCAATGTGCTAGCAACAGGTTGTGAAACCTCAAAAATGAGATTGTGAAACCTCAACTGAGATTTCAAAATGAGATTTTTTTAAAAGTTGGCGTTCTTTGCCACTTCCTCAGTAATAGGTACCATAGTGATTCAAATATAACTATTATAATGCTTGTTTTGATCCTTTAACACTCACTTTTTTCCTCTCAATCAAGAAAGCTGAGATTCAGGCATAAGCCAAGTGACAGGTACCCTATTTCCTCCCTTAATAATGAAATTAAAGACCAAAAGGAAACACTTCATTTTTCTTTATATTCACTAACTTCCAGTCACTGTAAGGTTATGGGTCAGATATGAAAACTGCCAGAATATGAGAGAATGCAATCTAAATGTTTGTCTGCAACTTAGGACATCAAACGATGCCAAAAGAAGCCAGGTTCAAAGTAAGACATTTTTAAGTGTTTGTGGTTGCAAAACTCTCTTTTAAGTCTATAGTTCAACTAAATCCCTGCCCCTGTAGGTAAGAATTGGCCACTCTTTTTTGCTATTACTGATAGATATCAATATTATTCACTTTTATTAACATCCTCAGATTTCTTTAGCAGGCTGCTTGCCATGTAAGTTGTCTGTGCACACAAGCATGTCTAAGCTTGTGCTGTCCTGGAACTGCTGCCTGGGCAGAGCAGCAAGGCCAGGTGAGTAAAGCCCTGGGGCAGAGGTGAATCTACAACAGAGCAGCTCCTGCGTTCAGCTGCTCCCTGGAGCACCATCAGCAGAGGAACCTTTTCCCAGCTCTTCAGCTGAGGCAAGTCCAGCAGCAGTGACAGTCTCAGACTGTAACCCAGACTCAGCAGCAAAACTTTCCAGCACAAAATCTTGTTCAAATATACTCAGGAAAACCACTACAGGTAGAGAGGACTAGAGTAAAGCACATTGCCAAGTTAGCCTTGGGACTAAAGCAGTAATTTAAAGTGTAAGTTTATTTCAGTTTAAAAATAAAACTTCTAAATTAGTGCCAGTGAAAGTCTTCCATTAAAAATTACTGCCAAGAAGCAAGGGAAAGCAGTATTCAGACTTGAAACTGTTTTCAAAGAATGCCCTGAAAGCTCTCACAAAACCTACAATAAGATCATCCAAATTGCTTTCCTGTGACTGTTGGACCAGATGATTTTATTCCTCATCTCCCCCAGTATTTAATTTTTGGTTTAGTAGACATCTAAAGTAATTTTTCCTCTAGTTTTACCCATGGTACATGACTTGTTAAAGGCACACCAAAACATTTTCAGGCCCATAGACAACTGGATTTCTTACAGATTCTTTAAAGACAAAAATGAGTGTAAATATTTTGTTTTAAGTTGAAGACAAAATTTGGATTTGGGGGGAAATGGTTTTATTGTTGTTTTAGAAGCAGGCCAAAGGAAATTATTATCAATGTGAACAGAACATTCTCTGTGTGATGAATGCACAGTATCACCACAATTTTTACTAGAAGACAATAGCATCATGTTCATTTAATTTTTTTCCAGAAAAATCTGTGTGCAAACTAATGTGCTGAAAGAGCAGCATTAATTTCAATTTTAAAATAACAAAAATAGAATTGTGAGGTTTTTATTACAACTCTTCTTCTCAGATCCATTTATTTCTTAGGTATTAGGTCCAAACAAAGAAGTTGTAGCCTCAAAGTTTCTTTAGAATGAGAATCATTCCTTTGCAAAGCTGCCTGTGCAACAGTCCCTTGAAGGCTGCTCCATCCCTGCTGTGGAATGCCAGCGGAGCAGCGGGATGCCAGGCTGTGCCTGGGAGGCCACATGGGCATTCCTGGGAGAGCACGGAGCCTAGCCCGGGGCACTCAACGGGTTAAACGCACTGCAATATGCATTAAGCACATGTTTCCAGCCAGCAGGGTGCCAGTCTAAGATGTCCTCAAAGCCTAATTTGATAGATATTATGCCATATGCTGCTGCAAGTAGTTAGTAATAAAGAAAGTAAAATTTTTATGGATGAGCAAAACAGGAGCTCTTATGGATGGAGTGTTTTTAAATCAGGTGTATAATTTACGTACCGTCAGACCACATGTAGAGTGCATTACTCAATTGAACTTACGAGCAGATAGGAAGGCAGTTTCTTTTAATAAGCACTTCTTCAACTTATTGGCTCTACAATTACTTGCACCAATTACCAGCAGCTGCTGCCTGTTTGGTGTTTTATCTTAGACAAGGAGTTACATTAGTTTCTAATCAACAAACCATTCAAGGACTCTTTAAAAATATTTAAATTTAATTTCCCCATTTATTTTGAATTAACTGAAATACTGGATATTTTCATTGTAGTACTTTGATTCTTCTTAGGTTCTTCTCCAAACATAGATTTACCGTTGTAACATTTAAATTTAAATTTCTATAAAGCCAAGAATATACATTATAACATACTTGCTACAGGCATTTATATGCAGCATCAGTATTGGCCTTATTAACAATATATGGTAGTTACTATACAGGTGATTTCTTGCCATAAAATGCATTATACTCCAAAACTTTTCTGATTTGTTCAAGTCTTTCAACTTGATTATTTACCTGACTCACACTTAATAGCGCACTGGCTAATGTAGCAACAGAACAATTACCGGAGAAAGCAATTTAAAAAAAATGAAGATACTCTGTTATAAGAAGGAAGGATTTTTTTTATCCTTTATCTCTAAATTTTCAAAGTTATAGCGCTAGAAATTTCCAAGCGACTTAATGACACTTGAAAAACACCTTCCTATAATAGGAAAACCTGGTATTTCTTTTGTAGTCTTTCTGCCCAAATATCCAAGGGAGAAAGCAAGGAAAATAAATAATTTAGAACTGTAAGGAGCAGAAGGAGTTGACAAGTAAGACATACTGTAATATCAGACTCAGGGAGCTTTTTCAAAGAGAAGGAATATCTGGTGATAACGTAAGGGGCTGCAGTGCACAGCTGCCGTTCCGGAACAACAGCCTTCCTCCAGGAAAATCCCTGGGAGACAACGGCCTTCCCAGGCAGAAAACTCTGTCTGTTACAAAGAGAACAGTCAGGTAAGAATAAATAAATAAATAAAACCCCCATGACAAGACCAACCAAACCACACCACCACCACATTTTGCATTTAAGCTCTTATTCCAATCATACTTTTTGAGTTCATTTTCTTAGTTATGTGGACATTATTCACACATGAGCCACATGCAGGGAACTCAAAATCTGGCCAGATGCCATTGGGACAGGCACCATTAGTGCTCAATCCACTTCAGAGTGTACATCAGCCACAACAGGAGAGAATCTTGCAGCACAAGACAACTTTGGGGCAATTATCCTGATTCCAGGTTTCGCACTCAGGAGAAAAATGATGACAGTTCAGTGAAGTCTCTCAGATCCATTGGTACAAAGTGATATAAGTCCAAACCCAGTAAAAATATTTCAGTTTCCCATTCATACAGAGCTTGTTACAGTCATACATTTCAGCAGTCTGAAGGAAATGAAGAAAACCCCTCATTATTCTTTGTTTTCTGAAATCACACATCAGCACACGCAAATCCTCTACTTTCTTAAAATAATAAAACTAAACAGAGCACCCTGTTTCCTCTTACTATTTGTTCAAATATAAATAATCAAGACTGCAAAAAAACCCAGAAGATTCATTGAAAGGGGCCTCAGGATCAATGCTTCATATAACAAAGGAGTCCTCTGTAAATATCAGGCTATTACAACTATTTTCAGTTGTGCCAGTGCCAGAGAGGATTTCTAGTATACTGCCTCCAAGTAGGGACTTTAAACTGTAATCATAGAATAAATTTGGGAAGTTACCTGACCCAGCACTTACAAAGCAAGGTCAACTTCAGACTTGGTCTTGAATTAAATTGCACTGAAAATGCCTACAAAGTGGGAAAACTATTCTGCAAATGAAAAAAAAAATTAGAAAATTCATAGTGACTATCACTTGAAAACATATGATGAATCAACCTTCCATGCCTCAGAAGTTACTACTTTTATACCTTTCCTTCTTGTTCTTCTGCAAAATATGATCATTAAAAAGCTCTGAAAAGAAGGGGTCATTTTCTGGGGTTTCACAGAACACAGAAAAGCAGTCAGGCCTTCTTCACTCTTCCAAAAACCCAGTATTTTCCCCAGAAGAGGAAGTTCCTAGTCCTCTCTCTACCACAGACAATTTAGTTTCTCCATCACAGTACCAGTGTATTAAAGCCACCCAAGACGATAAAACATTTTGCTATTAAAGTTTAGAAACAAAGACATATTTTTATTGCAAATTCCTTTAACTCCTGCAGTTAAATTACAAATTATCCATCTTTTAATGTCATCTCTCACAGCTGGGAAAAATCTAACCCTCTCAGGACTCAATCAGATATTCACATCAATTTGTGTAATTAACACTAAGCTTAATATCTCTCTTAATTATGACTGCAAACACTTTCTTAAAATAAATCAAACTCACTAACTTACAAAAACAAAACAAAGAAATCTAACACCACTTAAAAATGATTCACATAAAGCTTTGAGAAGATTAATTCAAAGCCTCTTAGGCATTTAGAATTAAAAAAAAAAATTAAAAAAAAAAGAAAAGAAAAAAGGAGATCCATAAAACCTGAGGCTCAAACACCAGTAGGGTCTGCTGAAGTAATTTGCTTGTTTTCCTTCAAGGTGCAACTACTAAACCATCTCACCATGTGCCCCTAATCTATGTGAGATCTTATTCCTGTCTTCCCATGGATATTTCCTACTCCCACCCCAGTGCACATGAGGGATGGGATAATATTCTTGGAAAAATACAAAGGGTTCCCAAATGTTTCCTGAAAGAAAGGTGGTCCATCCCATTAGCAGAATTAAGGCGTATTTTTTGCTACTCATAATTTACATTCCACCTGGTCTTTCGATAATATCCTAAGGAATGACATTATTTCAGCACACACACAGAGTATCCTGCGGAACACCAGGAACGTGGCTGCTGGTGTCTCTGGATGATACATTAGGGCACTCAGAAAATTCTGTGAGGATCTTACTCTCTCCCTGGATCAAATCTGTAAAATGCCAAGCACTCATTATGCACAATCCTCTAAGCACATTAGTCATCCTTGGGAATATACATTTACAACATGATGAATTTCAGGCATATCTATAATTACAGAAATTGTTGTTTTAGAGTTATGCTTGTAGAGAACGTGGACATTACTGTAAACAAAAGGAAATACAGAAAATATCACTGATGTCACTGATCTCTCCCAGCTCTGCAGCCCCACCTGAGCGCTGGCACCACCTCATTGCACAACACACCTCTGGTTACTCAATTATACACAGCACAGATCCTTAAAGGCACAGATTTAACTGCGCTGTGTGACGCATGACAGAAAATGTTGCAGTTGAAAGGGACCCATGGTCAAAGCAATGCTGTTTAGTTTAAAGCAGCTGTATCCTGCAGCCTTAGACCTTGCTCTCGAGCAGAGACACTGATGTCTTTAGCTAATTAAGGACCTCGTCCTGTGAGCTCTTTGCCTGCCATACACCCAGTCACCAGGGTCAGCAAGCAGGAACATCTGAAACTATAGCAATACAACTATTTTCTAGATTAAAGTCTTTCCCTATGGAATATCAAAGGCATACAGATATTTTTTTCAAAATTAAAATCAATTATGGTTGCTTCAATCAAGAAACAAAATTCAGAAATGACCAAGGCATCCAAATGACAGCTGGAGTGGACTCCTGCCTGTCAAGGTCCTCCCTCTTGGCCATTTAACCCCAAAATGAAGAAGTTAAATCTGCTGCTTGTTTTTCACATAGTAAACTTGCTTTTATAAGATAGCAGTTATTTAGATATTCCTTACAATGGCACTTAAATTTTTTCTCTTGATCATCTTAGTCTGGATAGGGGCAAAGAAGTTCTACCATTCAGCAATTCCCAAGTGCCAGAAAATATCTGGAAAATAAAATGTAACATCTTTTAATGTTTTAGTATTATTTAGCCCTTAAAAAAGATGGATACAACACTCATCCCATTATCCTAAAATTGGGCTATTCACCATTACAGAAATAAAGCCTTACTTTCTGTTACTCACACAAAATTATTTGATCTCTTCCTAGACTAAGATATTATCTTTACTGGTTATCTAATAAGACAAATTTTAGATCTTCTAAAACAGCGGAGTATCCCATTCAATTATCAGCCATAAAACTGAAGACTCAGGCTCCCAAAAGTACCAGAGCTCCTCAGACAAACTCCTAAACTACCAGAAGACCACCCAAAACTGAGCCCCTCAAAAGTCCTTCTATTTAGTACAACAGATTATAGTGTTGAGGCCATGAGAGAAAAGAGATTAAGAATTCTCTTTTGTGTTTCTCTACAGATTTGACTTAGGACTCAGATCAAGTCTACTGGATCTCATCAAGTAACTGTGCTCAGAAAGGAAGCATAGAAAGTATAAAAAGAGGGATGAATGGAAGGGGAATATCAAGCTTTAAAGTCTCTGTTCGTTTCTGTCTCCTTCCTACATGCTCTCTTAAAATGCACATTTCAAGTTCCTCAAGGAAAGGGAAAAACCCAAACAACAAAACCTCTCACAGCTCTTGAGGAAAGAAAATGTTTGTGCCTGAACTTTGTTTTTACAACAGCAGGAATGGAACGGTCATTTCTAACACAACACGTTTGTTTCTTTACCACATGGTACCTCTACAGTTCATGTAATCACACCCAGCAGGGATTCAGCTGCCCAAGGTGGGCACAAGAGGTTTCACTGCCAAGGGCAAAAACCACTCTCCAGTTACTTTCAGTATCTGCACTAACCAATATCCAAATGTGGTGGCTAAGGGCTACTTTGTGAATATTAGGAAATGAAATAAATCGCAACTTACAGACTTCAGCACTTGGTTAAATTCAAGGTGATTTTTCTTACCACTGCCTTTTTTTTTTAAGCACACATCTGTGATGTTTCTCATTGCCAGAAATAACGTGCACTGCATATGTGTTGTAAAGCAGGCGGTGCATCATTACCCACCCGGCTTCAGAACCATTTTAACCATAATCTCAGTATTTGAGTATCTCTTAATTAACAAACTACTATTACTGGAAAGATGAGATTTGCACATTATTTCAAGTAGGCTTTAACAGTCTTTGAAAAATAGCTACTGAATTTGTTGGCAGTTTGCACTATTCTAAGAAGAAAAAAATTACATGATTTTTCAAAAGTCTAGAAATGGAAAAGATCCATAATTTAATTAAAAACTGTATTTATATTTATTTCAAGTTGGTTTTAGTTGTTTATTTTGTTTTTAAAATAAATGTTGGGTCATCTCCATAGACTGCAATAATTGATCCAGGGTTAGAGCACCAGCATTTCCGACACTTCCTCTCCATTCCAAGCTGTGGCCTCATTTCAGCTACTGGTGAAGACACAAAAGCAATGGTAAATTCTATTATCAGATTACATGTACATCGAGCAACAAATCCAGGGACAGCCACACAACAAGGTTCATACTCCTTATTTGAGCAGTCATCTAAAAAGCAGCAATTACAAAAAACAGTAAAGCAGTTAGAACTATAACCTTTTTCATACCCTCATAAGCAAATGATGTCATCATTTCCTCACTGCTCAATGACCCACAGGTTTTCACAGTAGAAGAACAGGTTTAATTTTACCCACAAATTGTTCAAAACAACAAAGACACCAGGTTTAAGCTTTTATGCATTCAGACTGTACAATGGGCTTTATCCAAGAGAAAAGGAAGAAGGTAGCATTGAAAAGTACTTTCATAATGGCCTATTCATTTCTCACTTTACTTTATCAAAGGTGGTAGAGGTGAAAAGCTAATTAATTTAACTTAAGGAAAATAAAGGACTATAGTAGTATTTATTTGTTTATCCTCCAGATTTGTAGTGCAGGATAACTGTGGGATTATCATTACTCTCAAGGCGGGAATGCAACACATTCAACGTTACCATTGCATCAGAGTATTATTCTGTACTGTTCTGCAAAAGAAAAATGTGGCCATTGTACAACAGAATTCAATTTTTAAAATCACATTTTAATCTCAGGTATTGATTTCTCAACCCACCCTATACAACTCGTCTCATCACTGACTCCTGTCTGACTGCAGCAAGTTCCTGGAAGGCCAAGCACAGGCCCCTGAACACACAGTTCTAGTACTGACTGCTGGGAGTATCAGTTAAAACCTGGACTACAAAAATCACAGCCAACACATTCAGAGATTCCCTTCTTCCCTTCATCATCACCCTTCCAGTTTCCATGCTGATTCTCCAAGACTCAGATCTCACAGTTTTCATCATAAAGTTTAGATTCCTCTTCCTAGAATGGCTTCAGGGCCAAGTATGCTTCCAAAGGTTAAATTTTTAGAGAGTTAGAGTTACACAGTGCTCCAGAATACATTAAAACCAGCATCAGATAATTTCTTCTAGGTATCTTTTTCTATATTCTGTACCTAAAAATAGAGTTTTTGTGGGCATATCAGCATATGTAATCTTAAGGCAAAATAAAC
Organism: Mystacornis crossleyi; assembly: GCA_013400655.1. Classification (NCBI taxonomy): domain Eukaryota; kingdom Metazoa; phylum Chordata; class Aves; order Passeriformes; family Timaliidae; genus Mystacornis; species Mystacornis crossleyi. Next base: position 64,776 of record VYZQ01022126.1, read on the forward strand.
TGCCAAAAGAATGATGGAAAGCCTTCCAAGAACTTCATTATTAAAGTCATAATTCAAAACATATTGTTGCCAAATTTCCAGAGCAGAATAACACTCGACTCCCTGCCTTCCCCTCCTCCCCTGAGCTACAGATATTCTTTGCAAAATTGGTATTAATAATGCAAGGCATAAAATATTTAAGGAAGAAAGAAAAAGAGGGTTAAAAACATGAGTTTAAAATGTGTCATAAGCTTCTAATGGGATAAAACAAACAAAATGAAAGTCTTTAGGAAACAGACGAAACAAAATACACAGACACACAAAAGAAGGTACTCTGCCTCCCCATATAAACAATACATAAACCCGAATTTGTCCAGAATTACATCCTGGATGCATTAAGAAAACCAGTCTCATTAAGATATGTACAAGTAAAACTTTACTGAGTCATAAAGCTCATTAAAATTGAGTAAGTTAATGCTGCTCATTCAGAATCCAAGAAACTTTGCCTTTTTAGCTGCAACTTTCTGGGCCTTATAAGTGCGCCTAATTCTGAATTAAAACCTTTTTGTGTTTTTAATCACTTTTACTTTGCAGTGTCATAAATCATCTAGTTGTCAAAAGCACTTTGCAAGAAACAAATGAGCTTGGAAATTCAGCACGGTAAGAACAGCCTGTTGAAGCTGCAGTTGCTCAACATATACTCAGCCACAGGTAGAGCAACTATATAGACACAATAATATACACAGCTGTTCATGACTTAGAAGTCAGAAAGCTTTTTCACATCTTGTCCCTTTTAATTAACCTTTTCATTAAAAAAAAATTCCAGCTGTTAACCGAAGGTTACAAGAATATCAAATTCTGAAACATCCTGATTTTTTTTCTGATATTATATAACCATTAAAATATTTAATCAAGTTATTGTGCAACATTACTGAGTGCACAAGTAGCGAGATATTCATTTGGGCTACATATGAACTGCTATTATAGAAACCTTATTTATACCACAACCACTCTTCCGTCTCTTTGTCTTAAAGTTACCTTAAGAAGCTTACTGGAACCAGAGGCACAAAAAAAAAAAAAANAAAAAAAAAAAAAAAAAAAAAAAAAAAGCATCAGGTACATTACCCAGATGCTGGAGGCATAGCTCCCAGGAAAGCAACACCTTGCCCGGGCACAGGGGCAGAATTTTGCTGCAGCACAGCCCCGCTGCTGCTCCCGGGAGCGGGGGACATCACCCCACGGAACAGCCGGCACGAGCAGCTCCTGGGGCTGGAGCTCCCTTCAGACACAACACACAGCTCGTTCTGCCCTCCCTTCTTCTAACAACACTCTTGACTAATTTAGCTGAAAAGCTTCAGGACACATTTTCTCCCTGTCTTTTGGTAGCTTACTTGTGATGGCTGCTTGGTTTTAAACTAAATTCTTCCCAGCTGGGGTATGCTAATCACTGCTGGAGGAACAATACTCAGCTGGTACCTGGGGCTCGGATGCAATTTACCTGTGCAGTCAGGTGCTGCAATCAAGCATCCTGCTTCCCATTCCACCTAACACCTGCAGCTCTTCCATTTACATCCCCTGCTCACAAAAACAGGCACAGGAAAGTTTTCTTTTGAAGACGCACAGGAATACAAATTCATTCTTAATGTGACTGTACCAAGTGTGATGTATTTATACCAGGGGTACAATCCAGTGTCTTTGTTGTCACTGGATTCAGGCTTCTCAATAAGGTTTTAAAAAAAGTAGTGAGCTACTATTCAGTATAAAACTAAAAAAAAGTAAATAAAAGTAGTCTGGCTTTATGCCATAACAGCTGTCATCATTCTCATTAAGAACTTGGTTCACCACCTAGAGTTCCTCTAGGAACTCTATAATCAGGGTGGATAAATTCATAATCTGTGCTACACAGAAGACAAAAGGCAAAAGCCAATGCACACAGAAGTATCAACTCACTGAAAAACTGGACAAATTGCTTTCACCTGTGCCATTCACAAACCACCCTCTATAAATATACAGAAGTTCTGTGTCTAAAAATACGGTTCTGATCTAAACCACAAACCACTTCTTGTCCAACAAATAAAGGGGAGTTTTGGAGAGGTTTATTATACTCAGAAATGCTTGTTAAAGCTTATTTTAAGCTGCATTCCTAGAGCAACTCTTAATTCTGCAGTATGCACTGGCTAGTAAGATAAGAATGGCAAGATTAATATTGTTCACATAAACAATAAAGGAAAACACATAGATTCAACAATTTCCTATCAACACCAAATGAGTTTATCAAATGATAAACTCACCCTGAACACAAAAATCAGATGTCCTCGATATTAAAATACATTCAACTCTGCTGTTTCTCCTTAGAGGTCCTCGGAGCATGAGAGAAGTCTCATTGGAAGAGTGGATACCAATTCCTGAGGTGAGGTACTACATGAGACATAAACTTGCTTTTCCTCTTATAGGCGGATGAAGCCTTGCCAAGTCAATGCTCAAAACTCCGTCCTTAAATTGCTCCCTACATCCAGGTTCCTCTTTTGATTAAAATGAATAACCATTCTACAGGCCTCTTTTTGTCTGCATCAGCAAAATATGTTACTCTTCTCCTTCACCCACTTCAGAACGACAGAAATAGCAGAATTATTAAACTGTTTATGCTCATGCTTATTTTTAAAATAACACAGCAAGCCTGGATGCCAGAGAGCAAAGACCAAAGAGGGTCATTAATACTTCAGACATTCTCCTAGACACGCTATCATTTAGTTGCAACATCTCCAATTCCCCTGGAGCCCCCCTAGAGTAAGCAGTAGGCACGGAACATTTAACAAAGCAACACCCGGCTGTTGCCAGGAGGAGACGGAAAGTGAAGTTTCAGCGCCTCCTGCAGAAGCTGTTAGCGTTCCATTTGCCAACAGCGACACCCGGTGGCACCGCGCGGCTCCGGGCGGGCCCCCGCTCCCGCGCACGGAAATCCCCTCCTTCCCAAGGTAAATCCTCGTCTGTCGCCGCTGGAAGAGCCCGAGGAGCGGTGCGCGCAGTGGCTTTTTTAGTCCTGTTTGGAATTTCAAATTAAAGCGAAGACGCGGTCGGGAGAGAGTATAGGAGAAGTATATACAGGCTCTGCGAACTGCAGCAGGACTGGGCCTGCAAAGATCTCCTGGGTCTTGCTTGCGCTCCAGGTTGTCCAAAATTAAATGTTTCATGCAGAAAGCTGGGACATGAGCTCAGTGCAAAATTTCTGCAGCTGAAGGTAATTATTTTGGTCAACTACAGTCGTGTAAAAAGCAGCCACGCACAGTAATAAAAATGCAGTTATTTTGGTTTCTAGTAGATGGAGATAATTGCATAAATATTGTTGCAATTAAAAAAAAATAAAATACATAATATCAAGAATACTCTTTTTACACTAGTATTTATCCACTAAAGTAGTTAAGGTGTATTATCTTCTTTTTATACTGTTTTTAACACACAGAGTTCCATGCTATGTATGGATCTTATGCAAATGCTCTTCGATTTCAAATGAGACTTTGCATACTAAGGAGTCTATTTTCCCATCAATGCAGAAGAGATTTACGCACATAAGTCCCATTACCATTAATGGGACTCACCCACATAAATCCCCTGCACATTGATAGACCCTTAGGATTTACATTGAAATGGGTCCTTTAGAGCCATTACAATGTCAACCTTTTGCCAGGATTTTGAGTATTAACAATACTAAGCAATACGTGGCAATCTTAATGTGAAAAATCCTAGCAAAAGGCACAACACAGAATGATATGAACAGAGCAAAAAATTCTTACTCTTATGCTATTTAAAGATGATCTCTAATTATTCTTTACCTGTCCGTGTTCCCATTGGTTGTTTTCTATCATTACTTTCCTTATTAAAAATCCTACCTTCTATTTTCCATGACTATCCTCTTTCCCTAACAAGCACCCTTCAAAATCTGCTCTAAAGCACCAGGGGAACAAAATGTTTCTATTTTTCAGCTGAACAACTTTCCTCCCATTACGTTTCCTTTTAGTTTGTTACAGTATCTTGGCCTCCTTTTTTTTATTTTTTTTTCTTTTCGTTTTTTTAACTGGTAAGCCTACATTAAAAATGCAGTAGTATAAACCCAGTGGCTTAAGTGCAGCAAGTGAGAAAGATAAGTAGACTGAAACAGCAGAGTAGCAGTAGTATATTTATTTGTATGCGGGGCAGAATAATTCTCCAAATACACCACAATATAAGTCTGTCCCTCAAGGCTATAGCAAAGAAAGCAAGGTCACCTACAATGGCACAGGTGGTTAAAAACAACCACAAATCAACAAACTAAGCTCAGATGCCACCAAAAAAGCAACATTTATCACCTACATTCTCAGAAAAGCTTGAAACAGCTCCATTTTCCATTCAAACAAAGGCAGTTCAACTCTTAATTTGGTGCCTAACTTTCCACATGAGTGCTGTGGTGCTTAAAGAGAAATTAGAAACTAAAACATTTCTACAGAACTCGATCTACCAGTAACTTGATTGCTGAGCGATCCACTTTACATAATGACAAGCTTACATGGCTGTTTGCCCACCCCTCATTCCCACGATGACATGATCAAGTAGCAGGAGGATATACCTGATGAACAAGAATATTTATTTTACTTGGGAAAAAAAAAAAAACCAAAACTTGGGCTTGATTCTTTAGTGTTTAGTCTTAAAATTATATATAAAAATATACTGGTGGAGTTGGATTGCATTGCTAATATTTTATCGTTCAGCAGACCCTAAAAACACTGAATTGCTAAGAGACAGACACCAGGATAACTATGTCATAAACAGGACAACCAAGTCACCTCAGTCCTGAAAGACTCTTCTAGTACTAAATAGAAACTCCTACTTGCAGTTATGCACAACTTAACATCCAGAATACAGGCTACCACTGTTGGAAGGGTGCAACCCCATAATAAGATGGAAATGGTGATGCAAACAATAAGTATTTCATTTTAATAAAGCAAACAATTCTCAATTTCCAGGCATGGATGTTCAGGTCAAGAACCACACTCTGGGTAACCAGCAGCAGCTCCAGCACCCAGCATCAGCCACTGCTTCCTGACGCCTACGGATACATCACTGCTGCAATGCAATAAACACTGAGAGGGCTCCTGCCACTATTTCATAAAGAAAATTGTTTTACGCTGTAGGTTTAGGATCTGTCTTCCACATTATACAAAAAATGTAAGTAAATAAATAAATAAATAGAGAGCGAGCAAGCACGAGAGAGCGCACGCAAAATACCGGATAAGTAACCATGGTGATTCCTGATCTCACACGCAGGACAGACTATCTACACTGTAGGTGACCTTATTCTACTCCACACATGAAGGAAGACTCCACTGGCTTCAGCATCAGTACGAGGATATGTCATGATTCTTACAGGATCAGGCTCTTAGGATCAGACCTCCAAAGTTAATTATATATTTAAGAAAACGAGAGTTAAGCAGGCAGATATTTTTGTGAATCTGAGTCTTAGTGAACAAAACGAGACAACAATAAAACCCTAAAGAAAACCACACCACAACCAGGTACTATAGTCCAGAGGAACAAAAGAACCAAATCACTGAGAGGATTTACATGTAATATAAAAGCCATACAATTAGAACCTGCAGTAGAATTGCCAGCATTTTTTCCCCAAGCTTGGCAAATCATCCCTTATTTCTCACAAATCAAATCAGGGCAGACCTCTCCTTATTCTACAGCTGGCCTAATTAGGATCCTGCCTAAATAACTCTGTGATTAAATCTCCATCTAGTCAAATGGCATGTTCAGAGTGACTAACATACCTACAGGCCAGTCTCTGTACTTGTGATGGAGCTCAAGAAACCCTCTTCCCCTTTCATTTTAACAGAAAACACAAGATGGTGCTAGAGGAGGTAATGCTCTTTTTAATGCTGCCTTTCCACCATAAGAGCCCTGTCAAGATTTTGTAAAAGTAGTCATCATTTGTTTGAGGTTTACACTCTCATATCCCAGATGAAGGGTCCATAATCATCTGGTAATGTGCTAGCTGGCAGTACAACTCTTTTAAATTTAAATTGCTCAATTTTGCAAACATATCATGATTCAGCAAATGGAAAATGTTCTCATGGCAGGGGAAAGCCCTAGCATGGGAGAGGCAGATCAGGTCCTGAACCTCAGATGAAAATTTAGTCGCTGACTGAATGCAACAGGAGCAGGACAGGTCACAACTGATTTCCAGCACTTGACTCAGTTGTTCTACATCGTAGCTCAACTAGTCCGCAAATTAAAAAACCTCAATTAAAACAAAAATGCAGGTTATAATGGGTTGTTCTTGCTTTTGCCAGGCAGCTCTGCTTGTGTAAGAAAAACACATAATTGACACTGTCCAATTGTTGAGATCCAACAGAGCTTTGCACAAGCTCCTAACAGACCTTTACTTGCAGATTGTTTGGGGTTTGGAGTCCAAAAAACCACTGTAAATCTTACATTCATTGATGTCTGCTCACCTTCCTGCCCATAAACAGCCCATTTTTTCCCTTTCCCAGTTACCCACCTTCACCCAGCCCTGGGAAGGATATCATTTTTCCCACAGTTGGATCAGTCCCTCCCGGAGCTGCATGAAAACTGCAGTTTCAGTCCTCAAGCCCCTTCTTCCTCTCAGTACTGAGTCAAGCACAGGGGGAGAGAGAAGACAGAAAGGACAGGAACCAGCTTAGAGATGAAGAACGGGGCAGCCACCCTGATGTATCAGATTTCTGTTCTCTCCTTCCTTTGCAAATGGGTTCAATTCCTGCTTCCTTAGGGGGAAGTACAGGAGTCTTGCCAACAGGCCTGAAGAGCTGCTGCACTCAAGGAAAAAAGTACCCCAAAGTACTTTTTTGGCTAATTAAGGTCAAAGTGTGCATCACTACCACAGTCTAAAATCTCCAACCTCTGTTCAAAGCAGATTAATGAGAAGAATTTGGGAGTTAACAGCTCCCAGTGGCTGAAATGACATTGCTCAGGTTCAATTGTTATCACTCATGATAGGATCTCCTGTAATCAGCTGCTTCTATAGCCAACTTCATCTGTCTCTAATGACTGTGTAACAGCAGTAATGTACATCTCTGCTGGTGTATTTTTTGTATTTTTGCCACAAAGCAACCTTGCTGTGATGACACAGCGCCTATATTTAGTTCCTGCTCTGTACTAAAGTATAATGCTCAGCTAAAAGTTTTTACCCTCTCTGTCATTGTGTAATCTATATATAAAAGTTGAAATATAGTTTCTTGCGGAAAGGCAGGAGGTGGTGATATTTCTGTAGCTATAGATAGCAGTTACCATGTACTCAGAATTACACTTGTATTAAAAAAAATGACACACATTACTGTTGCATAGTGCACTTCCATGATTTACGTGTCATCTTCTTAATTTTACTAGTCAAAATACATTTTTAGCTATTGTTCCTCAAAAAAAAAATGTATATTACTAATTCTAAGGTTGTGATGGGAAGTGACAGAAGCCAGGAAAATTCAAAGTTACATCTGACACTGTATCCTTTACTCACACCGCTGGGTTAAGACAAGACAATGCCTGTCTACACTTCCAAGTTCCCAGGCTTTGTTAAGTATGTATCATAACCTTCACATTCATTTTAGAAGTGTCTCTCTTCTTCTTTCCTTAAAAAAGGGATTTTAAAAGTGGTTTTGTTCCTTGATACAATTTGTAAAATATTGAAGAAATGGAAGAACAAGCAATAGATATTTCTTTAAAATTCAGATATTTTATATATCATTTTAGATGCATATTGCACCACCTTAATGATATACCAGATGCAATTCTGCACTGCAGAAAATCCAGGCTTTGTGTTTCTTCCCAGTTCTTTACATTTTTGTGACGTACAACGAATGGGACTCACCAACCCCAAACGGAACAGTCAGCAAAGACTTTCCAGTACCTCACAGGGAGCCTGAGATGGGCTCTCCATGGAAGACAGAGGAAGACTGGATCAGAACTTAGTGCTGGGAGACCTGAGTGGAATTCACCACTGTCCTCAGATGTTTTGTGCTATATTAAGAAAAATGCCCTGGTTTCCACATCTGAGGACCCCACAATAAAACGGGAAGGTGGGGCACTGCAAGTATAGGCACAGACAGTGAGGTACCCAGATGAGACAGTATGGGGAACCAGGTCAGAACAAACATACCTAGAATAAAGTGCCTGGCTGTGGAAAAGTACTGTTCAGTTTTATATTCTGCTGTATCTAAAGTCTTGATCATTTATACAACACTATTATCCATAGGTTTTAAGTATTTGTGGAATTAATTATTTATCATCGAAATACTACCATTATGAGACTAGATATCAGTGGAGAACAGATAAATGAAGTGAGTTGCCCATGGCCATTAAAATTTCTGTGGCAGAACAAAAGAAATTGAAGCAATTTCTGCCTCTTTTGGCCTTCTCACGTGAGGACTGCAGCTGCTAAGAATGTAAAAACTGAAAGAATTCACGACTTTTAATGAAGGTCTTTGATTATATTACAATTTGGATCAAAAATGTTACAGGAATAACCTAGTGAAATTGCAAGCACACACACACACAGGGAGCTGATGGAATCAGAGTTTCCTAATACACTGCAATCTTTCCTTTCACAAGCAATCCAGTACCCACAGCAAGTATTTGCTATCGACAGTTATTATGTCAGTATAATACACATAACAGACCGTAAGTTTGGAATACATCAATGTATTTTACTGCATTAATATCTCCCAACTTTTACACAATATCCCTTTAAAATTACTATGTCTAGCTCTTTATTTTAATGGTATGATGTGACAGATCTTAAGGAATCTGTTCCAACCCAGTAACTCCTACTTTCACTCCCACCCAAACATTCAATCTGTGCATTACAGCTACTTTTCATTTTGTAACTCCTCTCTTTCATTTATCTGTAATAGGCTGAATTTACACGGCAAGTTCCTGAAAGCAAGCAAAAAAAGATGCTGTGTATTCTGCTTTAAATCAAATGCATTTTAACTTCACTCTGCTGCAAATCCATTCAGGGTTTACACTGACTCAACAATTTCCTATATCCACTTTTGTATGCTACCAATCCCCCCATACATTCTCTTGCATACGGAGTTATGCTTTTTCCATAAACAGAGACAAATATACTTGACTGAAAAAAAATACTCAAAAGAACTTCTATTTTCCAACATTTTTAAGCTGAAATTCCTCAAGAAATTTATACAAAACCAAAATGACACTTCAGCCCCTTGCCATGTGCATTTAACAGGGGAAAAAATTCCAGATTACAGTTCTGTCGCTGATTGTAATTTTTCCCTGCTTCAAATACCACAACGCTTCCCAGACATTATTTAGTCAGTAATCTGCACACCTGTTCCACAAAATAGTTTCCAAATTTCCCTTTAGTCCATGCTTGCTGCCCACAGTGACTTGCTGCTTCTAACTGACTTGCACTGAAAGCAGCACGCGTACGAAACTTCACACCAGCCTGGCCTGACGGACACCAGAGAGGCTGCACTGCAAAGCTTCGATGAGAAAAGCCTCAGAGGTGTTCAAGCAGAGGAAACAGGAGGCATTAGAGCACAAGCGCTGCTAGAACAAACACAGTTCTTGCACAGATTTGCTTCCTTAAACTGTAAAAGGGTATTTTTTGCAGAAGGAGAGGGTTTATGTTTTCTGAATGCATAAATTGATGAAATTCAATCACCTTCAGGTTTTTGACTCAAGAGATACCACTGTACACGGTCAGATCTATCAACAATGCAATCATGATGGAACTTACTCTAATATTCTTAGTTCATTACTTTTTGTTTTTGACACAACGAATGATGAGAATTTTTATCACACGTCTTGCAAACCACAGAATGGGCAACGATGATCACATCACACAGCAAAGATACATTCTAGAAGTGGACAAATACAATCCTAGAAGTGGACAAATATTTCCAGAGCTCTTCACACAGTTGTACCTCCTCCCATTAGATTCAGAAGTGTATTACTGAGTACAAGATTAAGTTCATGGATCTGCAAGGTTAAGTTAGGAAAACAGTGCCACATTTTAATTAGCACATTTCCACAACACTCAGAAGACTTGCATAGCCTGATAAAAAGTCTTTAGTTTGTTACTGCCCGTGAATACATCCTCCCTTAATCTCCCAAATTGAAATAGGACCTTTGATTGTAAGATTGCCAGTCAGACATTATTTTCCTGGCACGATTATTTCTGTGCACATACACAGGGCTAGCACAAAAATACTGTTCTGCTTTCACAGATAAAAGGCACAGAAGCACCTAGAATCTCCAGTCAAGAACTGGGGCTGTACTGCATATATAAACAGACACCAAAGGCATCAGTCAGTGGCCTAGAAAGCTCTCACATACACACAGCAGGAAAGAAAGACAAGACAGTATACAAAAGGGATATTTAAAAAATGAACAAAGTTAAAAAAATCTAAAAGACATATTCTTGGTATATCATAACATTCTTCAGTTTGAGATAAAAGGAACAGGGAACATCCCTATAAACCCCTGGTCTAGAATGTTGATGATTGCAATCAAATTCTACCCCCTAATACTTAATAAAGATTATTGCAAGCAGGAATCTAAGATGCAGTTACATACATAAAATGTATAATGCACATAAAATGCAAAACGAGCATGGCATGTTATGATCTCAAAACACGTTGTGGGGTTTTTGTCTAAAGAGGTTTCTCTGACACAGAAACCGAGAAAGGACTTTACACCACCAGAGTTTGTGCTTGCCTTATACTTTAACAGATCTTATTTGTCCCATGCTCCAAAAATACCTTTTCTTTGATTGGCTGAAACTGATTGTGGAATTAGTGAAATTCAGCCATATCTGAATCAAGCATTAAGGCAGCAATTTAGCACCAGGTGCACTCTGTTTCAAACAGAGGGATTCCACTGCCTTATGCACAGTTAAGGGGTTTGTTGGATTAAGAGGCTACTGAAGCTCCAGGAAGATGCTGCCACTCTAAAGGACTTTCCCTGCTGCCTCTAGAAGCACTTGGCTCCTGTTACACAGCACTAAGAAACAATGACTACAAATAATTTGCACCACAAAAAACTCCTGCCACTTTTACCAGAAACAGATATTGCAATCTACCACAGACTGTCCTTGTGACTTGGATGTGATAAAGCAGCAGCACTTGGGATCTCTCCGCATGTAATTCACTAGCAACCAAAATTAATCACTTTGATTTAAACCATTTTCCTTCCAAACAAGAAGAGTAAACATTTAAAAATATTTTTTCATAGTTCTTCAGACACCAGACCTGGGACTGCTCAGAAGATGGCGTGGGCAGAGGTGCCACTTTGCACGTCATGGCCCAGGGAATGACCTTGTCTGGAGCCTTAGGTAACCCTGTGAGCAGGATACTCACTGGAAGAATGAAGAATGAATGACATCCCACAAAACACAGTGCTCTGTATGGCTGTTCCATATCCCACCTTTTACAGACTGACTGCAACAAAACTATTTTACACAGAGTTATGTTTTTAAGATGGAAGGCATACCCTACAGTTAAAATCAGAAATACCATCTTCAGGGCTACAAGCACTTGATGCCGAAAAGGACAACCCTCAGCATTAACTTAATGTCAATAAATGCAGAGTTTCCACTCCCCGAATCAGTTAGAAGGGATCACAGTGGAGATCTCTGAGGTGAAAAGCAGTCTAGCAGTGTGAAAGCCTTGCAGCATCTGAACCCTATTTCCAATCATGTTTTTTCAGAGGGTGGTTACAAGGCACCTTTTTGCTACAGTTCTGATTTTATCTTCCAGCTTTCTAAGTCTGAGAACAAATTGTAAGTAGAGAAAAATTTCATGTTGCTGCTGGTATGCCCTTAAAAACAGCATCCCTGAAGAAGTTGAAGCCACATATATTCATCTGGGTGTCTCCCAGCTCTGCTTTATTAACCAGGAAAATAAAAAGACTCCAACCCACAGTCCCATTGTGCTACAGATTTTATGATCTTTGAATAAAAAATTACAGGTAAATAGCAAACGGTCAACTTAAAAATGTCTTCCCTATGCAACAAAACTACAACAATTGCGTTGTAACCTTTTCTTCCCCCAGCTGGTAGGGAAGGGAAGATAAAATATTAAACCAGGCACTGCTACTGTGGGCAATGGCCCTATTACTGCACTTACTCTCTACAAATCCAGCACTCTGTCCCTCAGAAGTTTTGTTCCATTCAAACCAAAGGAAAAAACTGGCAGACAGTATTTTAAAGCAGTTTATCCAGACCTCACTACTCTACAGGATGGCAATGTATCCTACAAGAAATTTGCAAATAAGAAGATAGTTTTAAAGACTAGTTTGATGAAAACTTTTTATTTCTAGTCTTGCACATTCTTAGTCCCCGGGTGGATTACAATGCTTTACATAAAGTAATTTTTTGGACTATTTTGTAGAGAGAAATACTCCCCAAGAACACATCTTTCTGTATCACCCTTCATACAACATAGAATGTTTGCTATCCACTATCAGGTCTGACCAAATGAATAAAAGGAATGTCCTTGTATGTGCTCAAAATAACATCAAGAATTTTCAGAGGTATTTTGCAGGTGTTCTATAAATCCACAAGGAACAAGCTGTTTAAAAAACCCCACAAAAGATCACATAAAACCCCCCTAAAAAACACTTTATCACATAGTTCATGCTGAACAGCAAATTTTGTATTCACTATAGACCTGACTGCACCGAACTCACGATGTGTTGGGAATGCCATTAGTACAACAGTTCTAAGTGACCACAGCAGTGTGGTCACAGCAGTGACCACACAGTGACCACAGTCTGTTCCTGAACTTAAATGCATTGGTCCTGCTGTCCCACCCCGAAGTTACCATCAGAATTTTGGCAGCATCCTGAGCTGTTTAGGGATGGACTTCATGGGCTAAAAGAGAACACTGTGCACATTACTTCACTTTTCAGAGATCAGCGATGCCACAACACCCCCTGCCCACCCAGCTGGTGTCACTGAGCATTGGCAGCAGAAAAAACTGAACCAGGATTGTCCAGCAGTGCTGCAGCCAGACCCTGGTTTGCTCACCAGTGCCTGAGTGGGAAATCTCACTTTCAGAGTTTCAGAGGAGAAGCTTGTCTTTCTTTTAAGTTCACCACACTGTGTGGTAACAGCAGTGAGAAAAATCAACCTTAAAAAATTGCCAGTTTTAGCATAGTATGAACACAGATCTCAGTTTCAACTGAATGCAGCAATCAGCCCTGGGACAGTCAATCTAAAAGGTGGTCACGACCCTGAGGAGAAGACCTGGGCACAGGGACATGGAAGGGTTAATGCTCTTTTCTTATCTCAACAACACCCACCACTCTTAGGATTTTTCTTATCTCTTCTTTAACACTCTATAGCCATTCCAATTCCCACATATTTCTGTAGCCTTTTTCTCCTTTATCTCTCCTTTAAGGGACCCCCTCTAGATGTGGCACTGCCTAAATCTGCATTTTCTTGCGATCTTTATGAGAACCCAATTCTCATAAGCTGCTATGTGTATTCACTAAGGCTGAGTTCACTTTCTGTGTTCAGTGACAAAAATTGTTCTGGAAAGAAAAGTGTTTCTTGCAGGCAGTGCAGAACCCTAGTGGGCACATAAGACCCAGGAACTATTGCCCTTTGTCCCCACCTCTTGCTGTTTAAGATGATAAAAAAAAGGCCACTGAAAAGTTCATTGAAAATCTTTTCCCATTCCAGTCCAACTCAGTCTGATTAAACACCCAAATCATCTGATTAAACATCTGAGGCTTGGGCAGTAGGATTATTGATTATATTCAACAGTCATATCAACAGACAGAGCAGCTTGCCCACGGTGCTGCTAACCTGTCACGGTGTACATTTCCTTGTTCAGTTTATGCTGCACTGGATTATGTTCTCTATCAGAGGAAGTACTTGTTAACTCATTAGATAACTTCAGTCCCCCACTTTATTGTGTCTTACTGTGAACTCCTCTCCAGTATTCAAATCAAAGACTAAAAATCATGCATATAAATTAAGTATACATTTATATACATTCTCAAAAAAAGTAGCATTCTTTTGTTGCTGTGAGTCTCTCCTGCAACAAAGCCTTCCCAACAGATGACTAAAATGATGGAAGACATTTATTTTAAAAATATACTGCAAGTAATTTATTACGCTAATTCCTCATACTCTGATGCAAAACGTGCTTGAACTTGAAAAGTTCAAGTGTAAAACTTGGCAGCTCAAAATCAGACACAGCTGAAGATACTCCTGTAAGATCCAACCCATGTTTAAGAGCCTGACAGTGGTTTACAAACATTCAGCCACAAATGGAGTGTTGTCACTGAGTGTAACTCCATCTAGGGAAAAGTTTAGAGAGTATCCACAAATATACATAAATAGTAGGGGTCAAAGTCAGAGCTCCATTCAACCCTCTCATCCCAATTCAAGCCATTTGTACTACTTACAGACCTCATGAGAGGGAAAAGACTAGAGCGAGAAAAATCTTTGTTCTCTATGTCCCATATAATTCTGAATATTTGTATTTTGAGAGGTCACAAAATTTCTTGAGCAGGCTGGTGCTGCACTGTGGTAAGAACATAGTAAGAAGGCAAGCCTTGATACACGGATAAGACCATGAGGGACCCTATCTTGCTTTGTTAGTGCTTCATTTCTTAAATAATCAATTAAACCCAATAGGTTTGACAAAGTCTTTAATGAAGACTATGTTTTAAAGTTTAAGAAGGTATAAAGGAGAAAGGACAGAAAACAAAACCAAGATTAATTACCATTTTTAAATGGGGGAGGGATGGAGACAATTATTTAACCAAAAGAAGTGCCCTATGATATTGGAATGCCAGCCTGGGAAAGCACAGATTCTTAGGTTATCTAAATTACATGATCCAAACAAAGTCAACCACTTGTGTCTTTGTTTCCCCACTCAGCACTAGGAAAGTTTCCCGTTAAGGCATTGTATCCTGTTTTCCTCAGAGTGGGAAGTTGATGCTCTGATAAAAATATCACAAAGCTGAATCATTAAAATTCACAAACTTCTTCAATGATAAATACAGGAAAAAATGGTAGACAATTGCAAAATATGCAGCAGTGATAGCTCCAGAAAAAGTTTTTTGGAAATTTTCCATGTTTGCTGTTTTATAAGTCAGTCATTAGGAGGCAGCAAATGGCTCAAAACCATGTGAGAAAACAAATCCTGAAGGAAATTGAAAGTGAATAGGACGGTAAGAATTAGAAGTGGTAAATTATTCAGCTGCAAAAGTAACTTTTTGACATTTTCCACTTCAATCAGATGTCAGGTTATGAAGAAGAAAATACTTTGTAAGCTATTTGCTAGGTAATTTGGCACCTCCTTAATGGAAACCACACTCAAACTTTAAAAGGTTGACTTGGAATTTAACATTACCAAATTAACATTTGGTAATGTTAAAAAGCAAAAGACTTATTGCAGCTATTTTTTTACAGTTTTTGCTATAATCTGCTTTTTAAGTGGATAGCACAACATTGTCCACACATATGCATAAGGAAGACAGAAAAAATCATGTCTCATCTCATTTCATCTGAAACAAACAGCTTATAACTGAAGGATCAGAGTTCTACATTATTTACAAGCTTTGTCTTTCAAAGAAAAATTTAAAAGCCCCTGTGGTTTTAGCAGTGCTTCATTAGCAACAAAAATCAGATTTAGCCAGTAACATTCATACCTCTCTCTTCCTACCAGAATACAGCACAAGTCAAGTAAAAATAACATGAGAATAATAAAATTCTTATTCTTAAAACTAAAAATAAACCCCAGAGTTTCTACCATGAGTGCCTACATTCCTATAAAACTGCTGGTCATATTTTATATTTTGCAGCCAGGAAGCTGTTTTTAAATGCATTTATATCCTGAGTCAAAACAAAATTGGAAAGGGAGAAACATTTTATATTCTAAGCAAGCCTGCAAATAAGAAAAGATTAAAATATGGGCTAGGCTTGCTCACATCATTGCATATGACATCTAAATTAATGTTTATTTCACAGGCTGTTTTAGCTTCAACACAGGACAATGCACTTATCTCTATCTCTCTGAACAGTTATAGTAAGTAACAGAGACGATAAGCATTAAACCACATCAATATTTCTCATTAATAGATTCATACATCTGTATAGCATTCTTAAAATACTGAATTTGCAATGAATCAAACATTCTCAGCTTTTTCATATTAATCATAAAATACAAATAATAAAAACAAGGCATAAACTTACTATTTGTTAGGTGTTCACACTGTCCTGTGGTCTGAGTCAATGGGAAATAATTACCCCTATGAATCTGGTAAGCAGAAATACAACAAAAATAAACATTAGCATGCCAAAAAGAATAAATTCAGCTTTCCTGCAAGTATTTTTCGTCATAATACTTCACAGGTAAGGTTAAAAAAAAAAGGAAAAGAACCACAAAAAGCAAAGTTGAAAAAATATATATACACATTTAAAACATAGTCCAGCAGTGTTCAAGGATCCTTGCCTCTCAAACTTTAAAGCAGCACAGACAAATGTTGAGATGCCTATAATAGAACAAAAATCCAAGTTCTCAATCACTAGTTGCGCAGTATGTGTCAGTAAGGAAGACAATTTCCAAAATAATGATTAATGTATTATCCAGATTTTTCCTCTCTCTCTCTCTCTTTTCCCCTTCCCATTCAGGTTTTTCTTCTTATAAAATGCACATAGGTTTTTTCTTCCCTGTACCCTGACTCAGGCCTGGCTTTGAAATGCATTTCAATCTCTCAACACAGACTGCTTTCACTGCATTTAGAGTCCCACCAAGGCCCAGCTTTAAAAGCTACTGATTCTTTTTTTCTTTAGCCTTCCTCACAAAGGAAGGGTATTTTGTAAATTACCAGCTCGTTCAGATCAACAAAAGGTACTTTCATAGAAAGCCCCATTTGATTTTGCTCAAATTTGATTACAAGGATGGAGAAAAGGAAAGGAAGTCAAAAAGAAAAACCCCAGATGGCTTTTTCATTCATCTCAGTGAATGAGCTTTATCTGTGCCTTTTGAAACTGTAGCAGTGGAAAAGCATTTCTGTTGGCTTAAAAAACTTGACAAAAATTATTGGTTTGCCATTTCTCATGTAACTGCCATTGGGAACTGGATGAAAAGACTTTTTCATGGGATCGCCTGCTTGGATCAAAATAATGGAGATTAGGTATTTCATTATAAATTACAGTGGGAGATAGAGCAGGCTGTCATATTAATAGCAACCTGCTCATGGCCTTCAATGGTAGCTATTCTCCTAGACAAAGGACCAAGGGGGTTGTCTATTGAACTTGTACTTTAGGCCTGATCAATTTTCTATCATCAAGGCAAAAGGTGAGGTGACTAACAAAAGAATTCACACATGACTGACCTCATAAGCCTATAGATAAAACAGCTTAAAGAAACAAAACACATCCTGAAATTATGGGTGATAAACTGTATAAAGGAAAAAGAAGAAGAGAAATGATAGAAAAAGGGAGAGAAAGAGCACGTGGGCTATAATTCTCCCTCCCTTCTTAGGTGAATGGACATATTAAAAGCTACTTGTTTTCAGCTGCAGATAATTGCAGCCTTTGCTTTGCCATGTTCTGCCTTAAATCCTTCCAGGTACTTTTTTGTCCAAGACTCTTCCAGTAATTTCATTCACAAGTAACCACAGCATTGAGTTTAATACAGAACTTCCCAGAGCTGTAGCTGCACACGGGATTACAAATAACATCACAGGCAGGAAGGTGTCACACAGGCATTACAGCTATAATCAAATTACAGGAATAGCTATGAACCTTAGGGTCGCTATCCTTTTATACAAAACCTTGCTAATTAAGGGGAACTTGGATATCTGAGCTATATAAGAACAATACCTCCCAGAGTCTGGAAGTCTTGACACATTTTTCTTTCACTAAGACAGCACACAACATTATACAGAGTGCAAAACAGCATGTAAAATGCTTGTAATATATTTAGGTACCCTTATAAGTGTTTTATTTGAATTTCTTCTCCAGCTTCCTAGGAGATGAAGACCCTTCTACAGCATCATCACTGGGCTTTGCTGATCAGCAAGAGCTACGGAGGGTGAAACCTTCTCTCCCCTGAAGACAAATACATGGCAGCAAAATATTCTCTGATCTCTGTCAGGATCAACATTCCCTCCAGTTTGCTGTACAGCTAGAAACTCAACTACCCAGAACACTTTTATGCACAGAGCTCTAGTTCCAATTACATCTCAGCTCTGTAGGAATTTCCCGTAAGCTGTTAAAATGACATTTTCTAAATAAAGCAAAACTGCAGAAGCATACAAATACTTGTATTTGAAAGCCAAAACATGAGCTAAAGCAGCTGAGGACTCCCCTTTCAGCCAGCTAACAGCAGCTCAGGTGTAAACGGCACCCACAGTCTGCCTGCATCACACCAGGGGAAAGGACAGAGGTCTAGAATTTGGTTTCAAGCTCCAGCTACACAACCACCAAGAAGCTGGTGTGTGCCAAGTTTTCCGAGATATTTAGGAATTTCTCCTCTTAGCTGTACCACTGCAGTGATACTGCAGTTTCAGAAACGAAGCTAGTCACTGACTCAGGGCCCTTTGCACAGACCACAGATCCACCTATCAGCACAGCAGTATTTATGTAAAGACGCTGAAATAATCCAGGCTAAAAAGGAGCACATTTTAGTGAGCTAAGATTCAGAAACAGCCAGACAGAACACATGGGCGGCTACAAACTGGGTGCAGGGGAGGAACTTCTGAGCCACAACTGTGCTGCAGAAGCCAATGGATTGTTGAACCACGGAGTCCTACAGAAAACAAACATACACTCATTAGCACACAGAAACATTAAATAATTCATTGTAAACACTTTCTGGAAGCAGAGACAAGATGAAGACAAGCAAAACAGCAGCAGTGTGTGTTAAGTTTTGGCTGCCGGCACAAAAAACAGAATCAGTGACAGAGCACACACAGCCCCCAAGCAGCTCAGATACATGAGATCATTGATGAAGCCCTAGTGGTAATGATGTCTTTCCATTATGCCAGAGATCTGATGATGATTACTAAATGATTAGCAATTAATCCCAACTTTATATCCTCTGTGAGGGGCTCTACTGAGTAGTTACAGAGGAAAGAGCTCTTGCAATCACTGTAGATAGCTCCCTGGAAGTATTGCTCTGTGCTCAGTGGCACCGGGAAAGACAAATTCAATATCAAGAGCTATTTGAAAAAAAATACAGACCAGGCAGAAGAACACATTTTGTGACAGAATCAATATAGTTTGAGTACCCCATATTAAAAGGCAGGAGCAAGGCAACATATCAAAAACCCCACCTAGACATGTGTCTGTTTCAGAAGAAATCATTAGGCAAGCACTGACTGCCACTAAGAAGACACAGACAGACTTAAGCCACAGAACAATTCACATGGGGATTTATTTATAAGTACACTCTATATTTCCCACTCTGGACTTCTCCATATTAATGAAGTATTGTTGCCCAACCATTTACTCTTTATGCTAAAAGGCTATTTCTGTATTACAAGTTTAGCTATTGCTGTACCCGTACTTCTGGGTAGAAGCTCCAGTAACTGGCACAAGGAGACAGAACCAGTAATATCTGAGAATTTCTTTTGAGACTGCAAAACATGGTTGATACAAAGTCTGGCTTAATATTTGATAATTTTCAAATAGCAAGCCCCTATAATAACCAGAATTGATCTTTCTTAGAGCAGCTTTCATGAGAATTTGTGAATTGCTATTTCATTTTTGAATGCTAACATATGTTAATCAAAATTAAATTTCTCAGGTAAATGAACAAGACTCTTTCTAAGCTTAACCTTTGCTTTCTCTGCTCCTGTAAGACTCATTCTGTTTGGACATACTGATTCCAGGGAAACAGCATCATTGCCAGTGGTACTGAAATTAATTTGGAGAGAGCACTCTGACCAAGAAATGGCCAGCCAGGCAATGCAATTATAAAATGTTTCCACATAGTGGGCCAAGACAGTCAAAACCTTGAGAATAAATCCCCTCATAGAAAAATCCTTAAAGCTGTTTCCACTGGCTTTTCCTGATTTTCATCTGAATTGTGTTTGATTTGTTCTCAGATTCCACATCACATTGTCACATTTCTCTCTCATTCATCATCTCAGTGCAAGAGACCTGCAGAATAAACAATGTCTGTTACCCTCAATGTCTATCAGCTTCCCCAGCCAGCACAGACAGACCCTGTGAACACAGCAGCTAACTGCTTATCCCTGTCCCATTAGTTCTTGGGGAAATAGTGAGACTTACAGATAATTTGGGTGGTTGAAAGTGTATATTAAGTTCTCTCTTTCCAAAAGTCTTCTTGAAGATACTTTCTGAATAATCTTTGCAAATAATTATTCTTAGAGTGCGTTATAAAGAACTACAGCAGATGGAGGCAGACTGGTGATCCCAAGACATTATGCTGAGTGAAACATTTTCTCACAACAAACTGGTCTGCACACATTCTTCCATGCTTCTCTGAACTTCAGGAGTAACATTCAGAAATGTCTATTTTCATAATAACCAGTTAGAAAATTGTTTATGGTTAAAATTCAACATGCATTCTTGAACAAAAAAAAAAGAAATAAAGAAAAGGAAAACTTTTTTTTGCCTATCAATAGGGGAACACAGAATTACAAGACACTTTTTCCAGTGAAGGAAGACAGTAACACTGACAATTCTTAGCCCAGCTTGGCGCTGTGGAAGGTTCATTATCAGCTTTAATGGTAGTGGGCAGGAAGAGAGCTAATATGGGTAAAGAGTCTGTCCCCTCTCACTAACATTTTAAATCACTGAGGTTGCTAAACTCAAGCAGTGAAGAGGTGACCCCCGTGNGTATTAATAGCATTTGAGGAAGCAGTCCTATTGATCAGAGAGACTGAAAACAGAAGCTTTCTTGTTTTGTGGCTGCTAAGCACAAAACTATAAATGTCTGCTAAATAACTTCAGGTGGAGCAGGTAAATTCATGACATAAGGCAACCAGACAGTGCTCTGCCAGTAACTTGTTCTCTTTTGTACAGTAAAAGTTCTATTTAAGTGATTTGATTCACTCTGATTTCTGCACCATGACACGTAAAATGACTTACTGGGAAGCCAGGCCAAGAGCCCCAGGACTTTAAGGTTAACCCAAAATGTCACTGGGCACCTAAAGGAAGGCAGTGCAAGTCAAGGGCTGCAAGTGTGGTTTACCCTGGACATGGAATTGTAGTTGGAAAAGGGTTCCCTCCTCCACACCCAACCCTTCTCCTTCTTACATTCCGTTGCACTGTTCCAACTCTGCTGACTCATTTTTTGAAACCATTGTAAATAGTGCATATATGGTTCAGGGAATGTATGGAACACCTGATGCAGACACTTCCTGAAAAATATTCTGTTCTAAAAGAGAGGTTTTGTTTCTTTGTCTGAAAGATTAAAAAACAACCCTACTCAATCTGGGTATTTGATAATTACAAATTACATTTTATTAAAAAAAAAGAAATTAAAATTTCAAATACAAAAAGCTGAATCACATATTGGATGAAAAAAAACCCAAAAATTTATGCTACTTGGATACACATTGTATCAGTAGCAACCTGCAAGGTAGTGAAAGAGTAGTGTCCAGAGCCCCATTTGCCTGTTCTGCCTCAGCTGGGGGCAGGGTACTGGACACATTAGCAAAAGGTGCTTTTCGTGTTTGAATCATTTTCAGGAATTGAGAGGTGTTTTTTTTGAAGTAGCTCTAAATGAAGTCAGAAATGCAAGATACGACAAACAAGGTTGTCTGAGACAGAAATATAGAAAAAGAGAAATCAATAGAAAAACAAAAACAGCTTTTTCTTTTTTTTCAACAAAAAAGGAAAGAAAGAGACAAGATGTCAATTGCCCCAGTACAATGGAAGGATATAAATATGGGCATAAACATTTAAAATTTTAGACATCTGGGCTAGAACTCAATTTCTTTATTGACTTCAAGCATAAAATGTAAAGATCTCAAAGTGGAAACTGTAAAATATAAGCATAAGAGCTTGCAAAGTCAGTGCTGGAAAAATAAACAAATAAATTGAGGTACAATTAGCAAGAGACAAAGGATAAAATGAAGTTCCACAAATACACTTCAGAATAAGAGGAGGACCAAGAAAAACTACTGATTGGGCAGCAGCTTGAATGTGAACTCAAACCATTGACATATTGTGCCAAGAAGTCTGTTTACTGCTTTATTGACATTTGTTATCAGGAAGGTCCATTGTAATTCACCGGTTCCTGTANACAGAATAGGAAAAGAAAATATTAGGAAAACATGTAGGTCAAACAATTCAAAGTTAGCTACGCCATATCACATTTGCCCAAAGTCTTGGAAAAGTGGATGAATATCAGAGCTGTAACTGCTTGAAAGCTGTTACCAGAATTATTTCAGAAAGGACATGATGGATGCGGATGGATATAAAAGCCCTTACAAAAGCAAAAATTATGTCTGCTGTAAAAGTGGGAGGAAAAAAATGATAGCGTAGTTATTTTAATTCTCTTTAATTTTTCAGTTTTTAAGTCACCTAAAAGGAAACCAGGAAATGAGTAACTGAGCGTGGATTCGCCAAGAGCAAGGCACAAGGTAACAAGCCTTGTTGTACGGGAAATAATTGATGCCACATTTCATTATTTTAAGAAGACTTCTGGCATCTTTGCACAGGACTTTCTCCTGATAAAACCAAGAAACATCATCTAAACAGTGTTACTATAGGGTAATTAGCTACAGAAAAAAATTGTGCTATAGCTATCAGTGTCGACAAGGACAAAGGCAGCTAATGGAGTTCTTGGTCAGCACTGAATCCAGTACCATTCTGTATTTTCATCATTAATCCTGATGTCAGAAGAGGGACTGCTCCCATAACGCTTCATGGAATCATAGAATGTCCTGAGTTGGGAAGGACCCACAAGGATCATCGAGTCCA
This sequence comes from Mystacornis crossleyi, assembly GCA_013400655.1. Classification (NCBI taxonomy): domain Eukaryota; kingdom Metazoa; phylum Chordata; class Aves; order Passeriformes; family Timaliidae; genus Mystacornis; species Mystacornis crossleyi. The sequence continues at coordinate 87,712 of VYZQ01022126.1, forward strand.
ATTCCTGGCACTGCACAGAACAATCCCAAAAATCCCACCATGTGCCTGGGAGCATTTGAAGGTGTGTCTAAGCTGAGAACATCTGCAGGCACACTGGGAGACACAATTAAGAGTCCAAAAAGGTCTCAGTAGAAATGGTTTGCAAAAGATTAACTGTGACTCAGGGGTAGCTGCATTATTCTTGCTCTCAGAAATAATGAACTGCAGAAACGTAAGCTGGAAACAGCACAACAGTTCTGCACCAAAGGATCTGGATCAGAAGCTAAACCTGAATCTACAAAGCTATTGCAAATAAAAGCAGGTATCATACTGGAAGCCTCATAGCCAGAATAAAGTATGAACTGAATTCCATCTGAAATGATCTTTTTGCTTTACTTGCTTTTGATGGATTACTGTTTAGCTGTGGACATTGTCTGCAGATTAAAAGATGCAGTTAATTTGAAAGAGCAGCATTCTTGAAAACAATCCGCAAGAATGAAATATTAAACCTTACTCTAAAAAAGACTTCAAAAAAAATCATTATGTAAAACAAATATGCACTTATATTCCAAAAGTGGAGCTTTGAGTTAAACATTAAATAAAACTTTGCAGAGGTAAAGACAAATGCGCAAGGAAAATAAAAAAATCCACGTACAGCTTTGGAAACTGGTTAGAAAAACATCTGTCAGGAATGGTTTAGTTATGACAGATTCTGTATTTAAGACAATTTCTTGAGTTTTTTTTCCAGACTCTTTTCCACTTATTATTTTATCTTATAGTAATCATAAACCACAAAAGTAGCCAAAAATATAATTTAATCAAATCCTGTTAAACCTGTTAAATATGTCGGCAATTCAACTTTTCTCAAAATTTTATAAAGCCAGAATGCTGCCTAAGCCAAACAGACTCAGTTATGTCCCTGTCCCATGTTTTACTCCAAGAGGTAGTAGCAGTTTTTTAGTTCTCTTCCTAAACCTTCCTCTTTCCCTTCTGAACTTTCAGCTGCATCAACCAAACATGAAACTTCATTGCGTGTGCCTGTGAGCTTATGAAATGAAAATTAACCTGCTCATTAAGGACTACAGCATCAGGTCAAAAAACCCCATACATTATAAAAATCTGCACCAAGAGCCTGAAGGAGATATTCCAACACAGGAAGATACAATGTGGAGCAATCTTAATACTTCGGAAGTATTAGATACTAATTAGGCAAATGAAATAAAGATCGCTCTCTGAATAACCTCTGTCTGTGTCAACTTTAAACCAACAGTATGGTCTCAATGTTTATCTTTAATTGGAATTCTGTGTTCCAGCCTAACACGAGTGATTTCCACATCCTGACAACTGCAGGTTCAATTACCATGACAACATGAACACATAATTACATACATGCCTTGAAAGCCAATGTAGAGGAGTAGAAAGCATCCAGAGAACTTCATGTGTGTTAGCTGCACGCTAAACAAAGTCTTTTAAATGTATTTTTGCAGGGGATCGTAGTGGTCCGCAAAATGATGAATTCTATTTATTTGATTTCAACAAAATGTAAGTTAGACAACAAGGTTACCTCAAACTTAATTTTATTCAATTCCATGAGAAAAACTTCAAGAAGTTAACAGAAAAACTTTTCTATGCAGTTCGGATTTTGAATAGAGATTTAGTATAATTATAAATACTTCTAGGTTGTAAGAGAATGATTTGTGTAAATGGTTTCATCCAGGAATTTAGTATCAAAAGAAATGTTGATTAGAACACTTATGCAATGACAATTACAAGTAGTTTAAAATCTCCTTTTTTGGTAATATAGCTTTCCTGTATGGGCTTAATAAGCTTAAAGAACTGTGTCTTCTAGACACACAAGATTTGTTTTTAGGACATACTTTTTAAAAAAATCCCCATTTTTTTCTTAAATGTCATCGCTTATTCATCTCTGTTCCCATAACATATTTTAAAACAGTTATGAATAATCCTAATTTCTATCTCTGTGCCCATTTAGTGCTAATTTTTTATCCCTATGGTGTTATCAACAAATATTGCCGTTATCAGATATTATCAGCTGTGGTGGCTTCTGAGGCAATAAAAGATATCTTTAGAGGACTGACGTCACCAAACTCATTAAAGAGGACACTGAAGTTGGCAGCTAAGCTGGGCATTAGTTTCAGCTCTTGAGCAGGGAGCAGAGTTTATTACTGCACTTCTGAGAAATCCATTCAGTTCATCAAGTTGTATCAGTGCAATGTCCCTCGCTGACACAGTGTTTTGGGATGCAGGAAGAAGATTATTTTTGCTGTAAAATGTCAAAGTGAAATGGAGTTATGGCTTCAGAAGTATGGGACCGGGCACTGACTATTTTCCCCAGAAAAAACACTCACCTTTTCCCAGGACATGGAGTCTTTCTTACAAGATCTGGTTTGTCAGCACATGGAATTTGGCCAGTGCTCCCAAAGTCAGATCAGAAGCTCTTTGTGGGTGACACTTAAAGCTCACCAGTACCTGGCAGCAGCTTTGATATTCCTACTTTCCCAAAGTGCTGTCCTAAAGGAGCTTGAGCAGGTAACAAATCTGAATCAGGAATAGGAAATAGCACTCACCTTGCTGATTCCAAAGAGCAGCACTAACATTATTAAATGGATAAGAGTATTCATATGCCTTACTTGTCCAGATGAATAGAATGAATGTGTTTGAATGTCCTTCAGAAAATGATGCAGAAAAGAAAATCTCACGCAGGTATGAAAACATTAAACAAGCACTTCCACCGGGGGAAAAAAGATGACAGGACATTCTGAGTTCATTTAAATGAATGACAATACTCTCCTGGACCCTTAATGGGAGCAAGATTTTATTAGAGATAAGGACCAAAGAGACAGAGTGAGCTAGGGGAAGATAGAGGGAAGTTATTTCTGAGAGTAATGACTTAAAATAGACTTTATCCAGTCTTGCTGTGACTAAACAAGTGTCTTTGATGAAAAATGAGAGAGTAGAAAGACTAGGAATTCCCTGACAATGTACGTCACCACAGACTGTTTAACCCCCTCTTTGCCCTCACAATTCCCAACAACCCAGTAGGAGATTCTGTGGAAGTTCTTCAAGGTGATGACTTCAAGCCTCCAAAACACTGAAACCAATAGCTGCACCACCAAAGGAGGGGGTGTCTCAACATGTAGCCTTGGAGCACAAGAAAGATGTGCAGACATCTGGGAACAAAGTGAATTTTTTCCTTCATATGGTAGTCAGGAACAGAAATATTTCTGTTCTAATTTGGCTGTATAAACCCATACAACTCAGCGTTAATATGTCATATTCACCAAATTTTGTAGGTAAGACCATTTGGCCAGGCAAAATATTCAGACAACAAATCAGGTTGTTAAAGGACTAAGAAAAAAAGAGAGGATAAAGAAAACTTTGCAAATGCTAGAACAAAAGCAGTAGCTTTGCAAGCAAAGAACCAAGATAGTGGTCAAATATTTTAAACAAAACAAACAAATTAGAACCGGCAAAACACTGCCTGGTGGGGTTTTCCTCACAGGACTGAGGGAAAAAATGTAGAGAAAGAGCCCTGCCAGTGCACATGTCAGCGATAACTGAGGAGGAAGCGGCGCTGTGGGACTCCCTTGCTGCCCCTGGGGACACAGGGCTGTCCCCTTGCAGACCACACAGGATCAGACACCCACATGCACACTTGGTACCTAAACAGCATTCCCAGGCAGGGTCAGGCTGTACCTTTGGGCAGTTTTAATGGGATAATGAATTCAAAGGTTTTCGCCATTTTCTATGCAGTGACAAAATCACCAGATTGCTTGATGTCATAACAGATAATTTAACCAGCTCCCGATCAATCATTCGTAAAAGTTTATATTCACTGGGAATTTTAATGTGTTTGTCAGAGACCTCTGGTAATTTTACTATGCTGTCAAAAAGGTGCCTTGGATGGGAAACTGCTCAGGTAAAATTGCATTTGGCAAACGTATTAAATCAGTGTTGCCAAGAAAACTTGGCACCATTGCATTCATAGTGGGGAAGGGGGGTTGTGGTCCCTTCCTGACAGCTCCGCTCTGCTGCTCCTTCCCTCCTCACAGTTTTCCCCTGCCCCAGCCTGGTCCTTGCCCAGACTGCAGTCCTCCAAGGACAGCTCTTCATGGGGGCTGCAGTTCTCCAGGACAAACCTGGTCCAGAACACACTCTACAAGGGCCACAGCTCACTCAGGGAATACCAGACTGCTGGATATTCCCGGAATGTACCTCACAAGTCTTAAACAGAGAAATTGAAAATGTATCTTTAGCTGCTGCTGAAAAGCAAGGTCCTTTATTTTCTGCCATCCTTCTCCACTACTCTGAGACAAGATTTTACAACACACAGACCTAGTAGATTATCGTCTGAAGTAAATCTGACAAAAGAACAGTGTGGAAGAGTACAAAGACAACTTGCCAGGGCATTTATCTCTTCTACTTAAGCCTAGAAACAGAATAAGTATATATAGCCTCCCAAAAGGCTGAAAATAGTAATAGGCAATCCCAGTGGCCTGAGATGCTGCCTACAGAGAGTGTGCTCCTGTTCTGAAATCACAGAGAGAAGGGGAAGGTCTTTTTCTCACTGTATTGGGATTCACTTGAGATTCTTCAATAGGGAACACTGCAAGAACCTGGCTGTCTTGTGTGCACTCAGCACAGGAATTGAAGGATGAAGTCACAGCACTGCCTTCAAAAAAGAGATCTCAGAATGGTTCAGCACAGCAGGTGAAGACAGGTCAGGAAAAACAGTGGGACCATTTCTGACAAATGGGAAGAAATCAGAAAAATGTATGTCCCCACTCTGGCATGGCTCCCTTTAATGTGTAGACATAGCTGGGGCAATTAGTATTTTAACAAAAATATGTTATAAATGAGATTACACACCTTGCATAGTAAATGATCTCAGCAAATAATTTTTTTTTTATCTATGCAAAAAACATAACCTCAAGAATATGCACTTCATTATCTAGCTAGAAGTTCAGGCACTGTAGTTTGGAGATATACTAGGAACAAATTGGATTAAATAGGAAAAATATTAAAATGTTATGTTTTTTGAGCACATGGGAAGATTCAATAACTCATATAAATTGTTTTTAATAATAAAATTTAAGACGATGCAGGTACACTTAATCAGCATGGTCCACTGAAGACACAGAATTCCTCACCTGGGCCTTATCCTCACTTCACTCCATAAATTGCTTCTTGTCTTAGAGAACACAAATACAGACCCAGAAAATTATTATAGGTACATAACCCCTTGGTTATCATATCTGGGATTTAGAAAAAGATTGTGGATCACAAGTTTCTGAAATATAGAGATATAGAGGAATTCCTCTTTTATATAAATATATTTCTAAAAAAAGCGAAGTATTTGTACAGTTATGAAGTGCAAACATGGCCTGCATCTTATTTTCTAGTTCAGCATGTCACTAAAAATAAGTGGCCAAAAGTTCTTCCTTCTGAATTTGGAAACAGCTTTGTTGTATGTGATTTATATCAGCCCCCTCATTACAGAAAACCTTGTCACCATATGAATGTATGTATAAGAATAATTACAGAAATTCAGAACTCTCAGTGTTTTCTGGAGATGAGCTTATGGGCTGTGAAAGGTGCTGGAGTGACAGCTCTGAGAAGTGAAGTCCTCTTCTGAACTGGTAGAGTACAGAGAATAGCAATGGAATTTTGGTTTGCACCTTCCTGGCTATGTAATTTCTCCCTGATCCTGAGAAGTGCCCATTTCATCGTTACCCCTTTACTGAGACTGCTCCCAGCACACCAGGCTGCTTCTCATTAGGAGCGCTCTGAGAAAGAGCAGCAGCTCCACGCAGCCCAGAGCACACGGGGGAAGAGCCCTCCCGTGTGGGGCTGAGCCTCCCCTCTCCCCCAGCATTGCCAGCAATGTATTTGGTGGAGTTGCAGGCTCACGTGTTCTCCGATTGAAGGACAGAAATTAAAAACCTCTCCTAAAAGTTCAGGTAATTGAAGAACTTGCAGCAAAAAATACCTGGTCATTTAAGCACTTTGTATGTTCACACTGTCTGCATAAGAGGCAATGAGCTGTGCTCTTCACAGATGCGATTTTTTGGGTTATTTTAAAGGTATGGGACATGTGGATTTGTTTTCCCCTTTAGAAATAAAAGGTACCGTTCCAGTGTTTGATACAATGTTTGGGGAAAAAAAATCCCTATCCCAAGTCACCAGTGTTTTGCTGCCCTATTGAAAAAGTATTAATTATGGAAAGAGAAAAAAAGGCTGGAATGGATACAAAAAAGTTACACATAAATTTGTTGAACACATTACTCTATTGTTCAACAACAATGCAGTTTTTACCTTAGAAAATCAATTCCAGTGTTAAGAACAACAGAATCTATATTTCCTATAAAAGGAGGTTTATCAAGGTAAAATAGGACCCAGTCGTAAAATTCTCATCTGATGGTAACCATGACACAAGAAATAAGCATGAAATATTTCTGCATGTTTTCTGTTTCCTAATTCAGAAGAGATAAGGGTGAAGAAGGCAAATAATTTCACACACTAGTGATGAAAGTAGAAGACGAAAGGGAAACAAGAAGCAAGAGAAAAGTAGGCAGAAAAGTGAGATTTTTAAAACCCTGAGTTAAATTTAAATTATATTTATAATCTGGGAGACATGAACACTGTGATTTTAAATTTATCATGTGAAGTGTCTATACACACTTTAAAAACCTTTATTTAGAGACTTTTGAAGTGGCATCTTTGAATTTGGATGGGCATGGAAAAAACAGAAGGCTTTTGGGGTGCCATTTTATAACTGTAGGTAAAATTCATACTCTATGACTGCAAAACAAAGAGCAGGCAAAGCTTGCTCTAGGAAATCTCAATGGGATTTTTAGTCAGTCTTGTGGAAAATGTACTGAATAATGGTATTTGATATACAGTGTCTTCTGCAAACTGACAGTGTTGGAATTTCACTTCCTT
>VYZQ01022127.1:6653-19283 GCA_013400655.1 Mystacornis crossleyi
ATTAAGATAATTATAGAAACTTAATCAGTCTCCTCTTTGGGTCACTTACATTAGTGCTGCATAGAAGTATTTATATTTGGATCAAATAATTTTTATATTGCCACAGAAATGTCTAACTGTGAATAGATGTGGACCAGCATTGTGCCATGTGTCTTTAAACTGCATGGGCAGTAGTGCTTCCTAAGCAGTTGGTGACAAGGTTTTGTGACATGCTGAGCTGTAGCAGTGGCCGCTTTGATGACCTGAACGTGTGAAATAAGGCACAGCAGAGACTTGCAAGACTGCTACATGAAATACAGTCCCTCATTTTCACTTGGCACTTCTGTGGCCAAAGTCACTTCTATTGCTTGAGCTAGGACATCAGCCCTCCAACTGAGCTCTGCACAGCTTGTAGGTGGGTGAGTACTGTGAGTGTGTCTGTTAGATGGATAGCCTGCAGAGGTGCTCTTGGTGAAGAGAGGGTTCATTGGTGACTAGAAATATATTGCAGCTGCACTGCCATGCTCTCCCTCTCTTACCACCTTTCAAAGTCATATACTGAACAGGGAAGAGTAAATTGTTCTTCTTGTGTTCTTAAACCAGAATGGCTTCACGTCTACAAGCTCACTGGCATGCTGCTCAGAAGCTGGTTTGAGCTGTGCAATATGCAGCACCTGGATTAATCTGCAAGAAGGCAAATGTATTGAATGGATGAGTAGCAATGGGTTTGCCCAATGCAGTAAAATGAAACCTGACTTCAGACAAAACTTGTTGACTTAGTTGGATCTTAGCTGATGGCAGTAAGCACTGTTCTGTGATCTACTTCTCTTTTTCACAGACAGACTTCTCTTAAGGCTTTGTCAGGTAGTTCAGTGGATGTTTGCCTTTGTTGTTCAACAAACTGTGGAAAAGTTAATTTTATTTGGGGAAAATATGTTTTGATCAATTACAAAACTCCAGCTGCAGACTGGTGCCTGGGTACTGTTAAACACCATATGTACAACAGCACTGTACCTCTCTCTAAAGGATCGTTTGTATACCCAGGCGTGCAGCAAAGCATTAAGCAGACATGCAAGTAAATCTCTGCCATAAAAAAGATATTGTGTTATATTGTATATGACCTGTAGCCCAAGACGCTTTTATGAACTGCTTATCCACTGCCATCCCAACCCTACTCCCCTGTCTGGTACCAATACTCATTATAAATCATCAATGTTTCTCTCTCCTATTATTTTCCTGCTCTAGTTGCATTCTATTTTTTTTATAATCTTTAATTTAATATTAAGAAAAAGATTTTTTAAGAAGACTTTTTTTTTTTTACTGCGTGATTTCCCTGATTTTAAGGATAGTAGGGTAAGAGAACTGCTGCGAACTGTCTTGTCTAGAGTTACTAAATAGCCAAGAGGGTGTCTGTCTGGGTGATCTGTATTCAAATTGTGTCATCTTATCCTCATTATCTTTTTGTGTAATTGTCTGGCGATTTTTATGAAGGATTCTTTTAGCACAAATCATAATATATGATTCCTGATACTTCATTTCTGTCTACGTGGCTTAAACAAGAAATATATTAAATTTGGTCCTTGAAGTCCTCTTGGGTCATCCTGTTTTGTGCCATTATGAGTTAAATCCCTTTCTTCATCTCCTTTTTTTTTTTAGCCCTGGATTATTTGTTCACTGGAAAGAGCTGATGCCTGAAACTTAGAGGGGGTGCATGTTCCCCAGGCTTTCGAAGTATATTTGTGTTAACATTTTGATGTGCGGTTTTGTCTCATATAATCTAATGATGGAGGCATTTTTAATCAGCTTTGAAGGACCATTCTGAAACAGCCTGTGAAATTTAAAAAATATTCTGAAAGGAGCTATCTGACTAGGTCTGCGATACTCATTAACAAACATCCATAAATTCATAATTGCCGACTGGCTTCCTTGTTTACCATTTTTCTTTCATAAGTACAATGAGACATGACAGCTGGTCCCAGGGGATAACTGCACTTCTCGGCTGGTTGATGTCACTATGCCTTTAGACCTGAATCTTGCAGAGCAACCAAGGANTTAAAACAGACCCATCCGATTACTGAAATGGAGAAATATTTGTGCATGAGCGTTTAAGCACATCTTAAAAAGACTGCCTCTGCTTCTGTAACAGATCCAACGTTAAGATATGGTTTAAATTAAAAGCATAGGAAAAGCGTTTTGTTTTTAAAGATTTCATTTGTAAATCTGCATTTCTTTATTTTGGTACTGGAAAAAAACACAGAATTGTGATTTGTAAGTAGATAGAGGTCTTCCACTCTAGCACAACTCTTCTCATTATATATTTGTTCCTCAATATCTACTGAAAATTAAAATTCTGCTGCTTGATCAGTAATTTTTCAAGTTGAAGTGAAAACCAGTTTCAGACTTTCTCAAGCGTAATGGGTTTGCAGTAGAATTTGGGTAGAATTTTGTATCTGGGTAAATGCAATTACTTTTTTTCCTTTATATTAATGTGCTTTTGTACATTTATTATGATTGTTAAATAAATACTGGGTTTATGTTATAAATTCTTTGGTCTGATCTGGATGTCCCCAGATGCTTCTCAGTTGGCTGCTGTGTTTTGGATTCTGGATTGAATTTTAAACTGGTGTTTGGATCTGCTCAACTGTGCCGCTTAAAATCTAATTGTCAGTTTTGGACTAAAAGAGCAAGCAGAATTTTTCCCCGAAGGTTTGGATGTGTTCATCATTCAGCCTTAAAACTGTTAAGCTTGCAAACAATTTTAACTTGATTATTCTTCTGCAGAGCTATGTCCTCCAAACAAAAATTAATGGCAGAAATGCTTTTGAATATTTCTGGGAACAGAATTGGACTCTTACAACCTCCTTCAATGTGCACAAGTTTCTGAATTTGACTTAGAATTGGTATTGCTCATGTATTTGAAATGATGCTTTGGTCTTTCGGCCACATCTGGTTAGTCCACCAGTATGGTTCTACCAATGAGAAGAGCAGGTTTAGCTACCTACACATGAGAATCCCTCCTGTGCCAGGAACCTCTGGTGTGGAACCACCGACATGGACCACCCCCCAGCAGCCCATCTCAAGAGGTACAGCTAAAGGCTTCCCATAGTAGAAGTGGATTAAAATTTCTTGTGTTCAAAGCTGGCTTCAGTTTGATCGATAATTTGATGAACACATTACTTGCCTGACTGAGAAGGAATGTGCATCCTGCCCAGCATGCTGAGATTCATCAAGTTTCTTGCTCTGAGAATCATAAAATTGCATATTAATCACTCCAAATGCATTCTCGGTGCTGCTTGCCATCTCCACATCAGAGTCTCACTTGTTCTCTGTAGCTTCTGTCAGCCTGGATGCAGTTGTTTGGGAAATAGTATATTTTAATTGTCAGCTCTATTGATGTAGGAAGCTGTGGTACCTGTGCAACTCGAAGAGGTGTGTGTCGGCCCCCAAGGGCCCTGCATTTGGGGACCCTTCTGTGACATGGTGTTCCATGCCAAGCCCTAAGTGCCTATCACATCTCTCCCTACCTGTCATTTGTCAGGTGCACTACGCACACCCTTTTACACAGAGACTTGTCTGTCACTGGCCCCTATCAATTGAATTCTTTTGCAAGATTTGCAAATTCTGCATTATTTTTCCACAAGTACCAAGTATCCCCTTCCAAATGTTATGTGCTGGGTCGCTGAAATAGAAAAAAACCCCTAAGCCTTATAATGAGACAACAAGCAGTTGCTTGGACTAGTTTCTGAATATTTACCTTTATTACTAATATAGTAATTAGTGAATTGTTAGTAATTAGTAAGATGACACATCCTAGTTTTCTGGGTTTGACAAATTTCAAGGAAGATAGCAACCTTTGTCTGGAAAAGTGACACTGTAAGCCATTCTAGCTACATCTTTAATTACATGAAGCTGGCTTCTAACATGAGAAGATGTAATTGTACAAAGACACACAATATCTCTGTAATTACCAGTTTTGATGAAGTACTTGAAAATGGTGAGAGGAAGCATATTGCAAATCTCTAAAAATAAATAGTTTGTAAGTCATAATCATTATAAAACAGATTTACTTGAGAAGACAGTATTACACATGTTAAGGGTAGTCTGTCACTTACAGAGTGTAGTACATATGTGACTTGAAAAAGCAAGCCAGTAAGAGCTGTATTAATGATGAATTTTTTTTCTGTTCTGTCATTTTCATGGATGAAAAAATTGCAAAAACTAGAAAGGAATTCATAATATTTTAAAAAATTTAATCCTGAAAACATATTTTTTTAAAGAAAGCTTAGTTTTTAGAAACATGAACCTATTTGTATTTTGTGAAAACAAAGCAGAAGAATCCCCCTCATCAGTAGGTAATCTCTCATTTTGACTACCCCACCAATTGTTGTTTTACTTTTTCTTTCATTATTTTTGAACTTTAATTTCTATTGCTGGCTATGATGGAAAACTACTAAAATGCTATCATTTTCCAGATAATGTTTGTAGCTTTTTGGCATATGTTCCTTCTTTCAAACCCCTTAGGATAATCCACAGCTCCACAAAAACATGAGTCAAATACATTACAAATTTCCCTCAGAGAATCTGCATCTTTTCCAGCTGTTTGGATAGTCTGTCTAAAACCTGACCAGACCTCTCATCTTCCAGTATTGTTTTGGGCTTTTATTTTTTTTTTTGACTTTGATTTGTTCAATGTCATAATTTCCAAACTGAGCCAACAATTTCAGTCTCTTTGGTTTTCTTTAAAATACTTACACTGGACAATAGAATGATCTTTTATCCAAAGAAAATTGCATTGTTTTCAACTATTCCTATTCACTAGTGCAAAATTTCTTATCCATGTCAATGAAGCCCCTTTTAAAATCCTCCCTAGGCAGTTTCATATATTATTTATGGATTAAAATATATCTCAGCTGTATCCCTAAATAGGCTTCTACTTGTTCTGATTGGTTTGAGATAGGTGAACAGAAATTATGAGGGTCACATAATGCTCTTGGTAGATGTTCCATTTTAAATATGATTCTGGCAACTGGGTAACTTGGATTTTTTAAACAAAAAAGGGGAAAAAAAATCCATTTGTAATCATTCCAGTTAATTCCTTGTGTATTTTGTCTGGCAAGGCAGTATAAATTTAATTGTAAGAGCAATAAAAGATTGGAAAACTACACAGTAAACAGCCTAAGGTGGGAATTGGGCCTCAGAAGTTTTCCATCTCAATTAGCAAAAATATCTTATCCCCCAGCCTATGTACCTGTGATCATTTGTTTCTTTCTAACCTTTAATAAACTTTCATTGATGATGGAGAAAGACAATTATGTTAAGACAATCCAGAGCTGAACCAGTTAATATCTGTGAACAATAGTATTTCCTGCTCTACTTTAATTTGTTGCTTGTGAGGGGAAGAAAGCAACGGAGGTTATAACCATAGTAACACTATGTCCCAAATCTCACAATATATTAGGTCATACTTGTAAAGTGCTGTATTAAATATGATAGCCAACAAACAGGAAAGTGTTTGTCACTTGAGTTGCCCAGGTCTCTCTCAGCGGAGGCACTAATTGTGTGTTTTTGTGCTTGATAATGGACATCAGCTGCTAGTTCCTCATGAAGATGGGGACTAACACAATAATGGCTCATTGACATTATCAGCCAACAACTGCTCCAGTGTTCAGCAAGCTGAGTGGCTTTCAGATGTAGGACATAGTGCTGCTCTGCTGGCAGTCCTTCTGAGGATCCCAGCCCTATGCCTGGCCCAACTCTGAAGGCCTTGAGCTCTCCTGTTGGTGCTGGGTTGCTGCTGGTACATGCCAATGGTCTTCTGCTTTTACCTTCCTTCCCCCTCAACTTCCCAATCTCTGGCGGCTGATCTTCTTCTACAACTGAGCAGAGGGAATTTGTCCAGTTACCCCATCTCACTCTGCTCACTCTGTTTCCCTCCTTGCTCCAGAATTCCCTGACACTGTCCCTACTGCAAGTTAGCATCCATCGCATAACCAGTGTGGTTGCTCACTACTCCCACATAATCTCTAGGCTTAAAATTTTCAAAAAAAATAGTTTAAAAAGTATATTACTGATGCTGAAGCTAGCCCAAACAATTCTAACTGAAATAATTAAGCACATAATTGCTCAAGCAGTTATGCCAGCGTATTGTAGGGAGAGAAAACCTCTGACATGCCAGGGAAATGGTGGGAAATGGGAAAGGGACATGACAGGAGGTGGTGACAGCCAAGTTAAGTAATCAGTCTTCTTGTGGAGCTCAGCTACAGGCGGCACCATCAGCACAAGCACTGCCTGGTGCACGGGACTCGGCTGCCTTCTGCAGTCCCCAGCTCTACAGTGTGCTCTGTGCTATGTTCAACCACAGTTTGCTGTGCTTGGAAGGTCAGCAGTTTCTAGTTTTCGTCGACTGTGTTTCACAGATATTTAAAGAGTTGGCACCTGTGGACTCGCCTCCCAAACAAACAAACTTATAAAAAACAAAACCCCAAAACTTCTATGGAAGAAGGGCTGGCAAACTGTAATTAATCCTTTCCCTTGCCTCCCTTGTCTACACATAACACACCTGCTTTTACATCATCTATAGGTGACTCATCAAAACTTGAGAGAGAGTTCAAGAACTGCCTAGGTGACTCTTTGTAGTACTCATGTTCTCTGAGATACCCTATTTACTATAATATAAATGTGCTGCACATTGAACTGTGTGTATGTGTAGTTTGAGTTGGAGATGTGAAAGAAAAGGTAATTTTTTGAAAGAGAAGATATTTTGAAGAGAGCTTTTCAGCATTGCTAGGGAGCCTGAGATAAGCATGGTCAGCGAGCCTGAACACAGTGAACATTACTACTTCTGCTAAAAAATATTGCATGCAGATATTCTCATGATACTCTTTGCATGTGTGTAGAATTATGTGTAGATCTGATGTAGTGGATATTGTGTTTCTAAACTGAAATATAGAATGAGTTTTGCATACAGTGAAAATTTGAACCTGCTTTTCAACCTAGACCCCCCAAATTATGCTAGTGACTACTCTATGAATTTAGGATGTCTAATAAAATTTTATTTAATGTTATTCCCAAGGAAGAAGTCAGAGCATGGACATCTTACTTCTTGTAAGGAAGTGAGTGCTTGCTATTTGACAAGACTTTGAACTCAAAAAAAATACTGTGTTGACCTGTTCTGATTGCAGAATAGGTGTTCTCTGGCTCTTTGAGTTGTGAGAGGCTATTTGCTAGAGTCTTCAGCATTTTCAGTGCTGATGGTGAAAACATTCTTGTTTTGTGAATCTAACTGATTTACTGGGACATAAATTATTATTAATCTTTCTCATTATGAAGACTACATTTAGCTTCTGGCAGTATGCAGAAGTCATTATTATCATATGTTTCTAATTTCTGAAAATTAATGTTTTTAAGATAAACATGGAGAAAAAACCCGCTCTGGACACTTCATTAACAAGAAAGTAGTTGAAGTTCTGCCATAAACACTTATGAAAAACTGTATAATACTGTTTGGCCCCACATAACTTCCAAGGGAATTCAGATCCTTGAATAAGTAATACTAGTTTTATAATATTCTGTGACAAAGAATGCTTGTTGTGTAAACACAGTTACTAAAGATACTAGAACAGATGTGTTTAATACTATAAATTGATCTTACTTGAGCTTAAAAGTGACTGAAGTCCCTTTGAATACTTTTGAACACACCTAATGCTTATGCCAAAAGGTGGAATTTAGCTGAACCTTTGACCTTTATTAAGCCTTTTTGTCTTGAGTATGCATTTCTGAGCTTTGTGTCAAGTTGCAAGCTGCTTGCTTTAGAATATCATACCCATAAGCTTTTCTTAACATATAATGGAATTTTGTTTCCAGTAAGAAGAACAATAATGCTAGGTGAGCAAGATACTAAACACCTGAGGTGGTATGTTTCTTATGACATCTTGAAAGGAGCCTGGATTCTCATATTTTCATTGTGTCATGCTCTGTTTTGACCAACACATTCTTAAAGAAATTTTTGGTGTTACGGCATTTGCCATGAGGAGCAGGAAAAATTGTTAGTTTTGCTCTCGTTAATGACTGATTGCCTTCCCTCCTGTTAGAAGAATGATGATGCTGTATAAGGACCAGTGCAGGTCTTTGTTCTCCCCTACGCCCACAAGGCCTTCAGATTGTAACTACTGGATGGTTCCTTATCTTTTTTTCTGTATTTTAGAAGGATTTTTATTGCTACTGTAGCGTTTTGAGCTTGCCTGTGTTTGCATAGCCGCGTTCTCTTGGTTAATGGCTGTTATTTTTGAAAATATCATCTGCCTGATTTTAAGGGTGAAATATAAGTCTAGTTTCTAGCAAAAACTTCTTTCGGTTCCTAGGGCCTAAAAAGAAATAGATTAAGGCTTAAGAAATATTCAATATCTTTTGGATTATTAAATATTAAAACCAACAGCAGTCTACATTTTACCAGTGTTATGATTTTTATAAGTATTATAAGACAATACTGTCAAGTACTTTGTTAATGAGACTTTTTAATAGATTTATTAGGCAAGTAGGAAACCTTTTCAAACGGCGTCAGTGTGTGCTCGAAGCATGATGTGTTTTCAGCTTCTGGGTTAATAGTACCTATAAACATGCTAGTGGGCAGATGTCTTTTTGGTTGGGTCTTTTCACCTACTACATCCTAGTTCTTCATCAAGCTTGACTGCTTGGGTATGGTGGTCAGGCAACTTGAGTGGCTTTGGTCTTAAAAAAATTTGAAAAGGTCCACCAACTTATTATGTTGAAAAGTTCTTTGTTTACAGAAGAATGAAATCTTTTGTTGAAACTGAAATATGTTGTGTGAACTTGCCAGTTTTAATGGTACAGCTCTAAAAAAGCCCAGTATTTTGCCTTATTTTATTTTGAGAAGATTGTTCTCTGCAGTAAAGTAATACAGAAGATGAAACAAAAGTATTTAAATAACAGTTAAAATGTTGTACTTCAAAACAAAAAAACTAAATCTAGCAACTTTTTCAGCCAGTAGGGAATGATTTTTTTTTTTTTTTGTAGCCAAGACTCCCACAATCTCAGTTTTTTAAATAATTGCTGTACAATTTCCAAATATTGTAACTAAGTAAAAAAATAAAGAATTTCTCGCTTCCAGCAATGGTATCGTAAGTTTTTTTTTTATTTTACTACTGTTGTACACTAAATAAGACATGATTTTTATAGACTAAAATCTATTGAGTGATAGATACAATTTTGCTTTCTTCTCTGAACCCAAACGTGACTGAAGATTTAATACAGGAGGTATGATAGTGAAGTTCTCAGGTTCTGCACAGGAGCTCATGGCAGTCAGTTGAATAGCTGAGGTCATGGAAGAACCACTTATTGTTTGAACACCTTTTTTTTTTCTGTACGTTCCTCTTTAACATAGTACTGAGAGGACAGTATGAGTTTCAAATTAATTAATTTAAGAAAGTTGGGTTCTGGGGTACCGAACCAGTTACGAATCTCAGTGCTCCCTCTATTACCAGTATTTCATTCGAATAAGAAATTAATTCAGCCTTAGAAATGTCTCAATGCTTTAGAAAATCACAGAAAGATGGCTTTTTTCCTTCAAATTTTCTACTTCCTGGAATAGGATTTTAGATTATTGTCCCAGGAATGTGGTGTGAACTCTGATTATTAAAATATGTGATTCTTTACTATTGTCATGTCACAAGTGAGGTTTTGCTTTAAAATAAATATCCTTTGAGGAATTGTTTTTGAATGTGGTTTCCCAAGAAAACAAAGCTCATGTGATGGTGTTTTCTGCATGTGTGAGCCTGCCTGTGTGCCCTACTAGCAATAACTTTTGATTCTTGTCCTACTTCAACATCTCTGAGCAGTCTTCTAAAAAACAAGTTCAGCTCAATAACTAAGTATCAGTGCAGGACACAGAAACCAAGTTTTACTCTTTCAGCTGCTTATGGAAACACTTCATTCATATGTAACATATGGGTTTAATTTGTGTCTTTTCCAAGTTGGGAAAGGTTTTTAAACTCAGCCTTGCATGACTTTGTCTTGGTCCAGGCTGGTTTGTTTTGATGCAGAGTTGTGAGATGACAGATTTGGTTCTCATACAGGTGAGCAAGTCAGGAGATCTGGCCCTGTTTTATATAGACTGTATGGATGCTGTTTCCAGTTTCTTTGTATGATGTGGCTTGAAAGTGTGGAGCCTTGTCTGATGGTAGTGACCATATCAGCTATTCTTTTGGTCTTTTTATTTCAAAAAGAGATTTTAGATTTTCTGTAATTTATTTGAGAGTGTGTTAGATGGTATTGTGAGCATGACTGACTGCTGTCCACCATGACTTGCAAACCATTGATGTTTCCATCCTTGCCAGCCCAGTTAACCATAGAATCATAGAATTACAGAATAAACTGAGTTGGAAGAGACCTATCAGGATTATTTAGTCCAACTCCTGGCCCAGCACAGGACTATCCCCAAGAATGGCACCATATGCCTGAGAGCATTGTCCAAATGCCTCTTGAACTGTCAGGCGTGGTGCTGTGACCGCTTCCCTGCGGAGCCTGTTCCAGTGCCCAGCCACCCTCTGGGTGAAGAAGCTTTTCCCAATATCCAGCCTGAACCTCTCCTGACACAGCTCCAGGCCATTCCCTTGGGTCCTGTCACTGGTCACAGAGATCAGTGCCTGCCCCTCTGCTTCTCCTCACGAGGAAGTTGTAAATGCAGTGAGGTCTCCCCTCAGTCTCCTCTTCTCCAGGCTGAGCAGACCAAGTGGCCTCAGTCACTCCTCATACGGCTTCCCCTCAAGGCCCTTCACCATCTTTGTTGCCCTCCTTTGGACATTGTCTAATAGCTTAATGTCTTTTTTTAATATTGTGGTTCCTGAAACTGCACACAGGACTCAAGGTGAGGCTGCACCAGCATAGAGCAGAGCAGGCCATACCTGCTTCCAAGCTTCAACTGGAAGCTGAACAGAGGAGAGATGCATTTCTCCTCTGAACTATGCTTACCCCCTGCTTGCAGTCCAGTGTATCCCCTGCATTGGTCCTAGGAAAGCTCAGGGAGCTCTGCCGCTCCTACATAATTGCTACTTGCCAGTTTTGTCTTGTTTTGGTAACAACCTTATCCCAAACATCCTGGTGTTCCACCTTGACAAGTGTAATATTTCCCATGTGCCCCTGCCCTCCCCGGGGGCAAGTGCGGAGCTCCCGGGGGTCTCTCTGTTGGCAGCCAGGCAGTTGCAATGCACTCCCTCTCCTGTGCTCCTCCTCTTGACCTGTATTTTCTCACTCATCTTTGCCTCAAGCCATGGACTTCCCTTAAAAAAGAAGCACTTTTATCATTGTGTAGATGCTGTTTTAATCTGCTACTTAAAACAAACAAGAATGATCATTCTGAGTTTTAGCGTTCCCACAAATAAATTATCTGTCTTTGAAAATCAAAGAACATTTCTTTTATTAGAAGTATACAGCTTTATGTGTTGCTAAACTGTCAGCAAAAAACAGGAGTAGGACTTTTAGACTTGGTAATGTCCTGAAACTTCTATTTTCTAAATTACCAAATAGTACATGTTCAGTCATTTAGTTTGATTTTTTACATTGAAGTAGTGTAGAGTTGTTACTACTAGTATGTGTGATGAGAGTTTAAGGAAAATTTCGTCCGTAGTACGTGAATCTGCAGTACAGCAAAGGGTTGATCAGGTCCTGGTGCCTCCAGGCACACCATCTTTTTTTCTGTTCCTATCATTCCAGACATGAATGATAAGAAGATTGGTAAGAGCTTTCTGGTAAAATTTTATTGTTTGACTCCTACTTTCAGGATGTGTTTCCAAGACACTGTTGTTCAGCATAAAGTAACCTTTTTCTTTTAGACATATGCTGTGGGACGGACTCTGAATTCAAGTTGCATTTAGCACCTTGATGTCAGGCTTGTTCTGTTTGGTTTAGTTTTGTTAATTTTCCACCACAGCTAAAATACCAATTTTTTGTCTAGTGAGAAATGTGCTATCAGCTTCTGCAGGAGAAAGTATGTTTTGCTTTGTTTATGCAGATAGGTATTACGGATTATTTCCCCCTTTATCTACCATTTGTTGTTGACTCCTATTCTCTCTGTAGGTTCTTCCCACCCAACTCTCCTAAATATTACCCTTTTTAGCAAATATATCATGTTGCTCTTTTTTCGTATGACCCTGAAGAATCCAGTCAGTTGTCCAATGTATTTGCCAATTGGATACAAGAATGCCTAAAATTCAGTGATTAGGGTTTTTAAAAGCAACTATATTGCTCAAGACACCTGACCAATACCTTCTGAGTGACTAATATCTTCTCCTGGAACTGAAAGTCGTTTTTGTTTTTTCAAGAATCAAAATAAGATGTCCATAGAAGAAAGTGGGAAGAGTTGTATGTTCATTAACAAAAGGAAAGTTGCCCATGTCTGAACTAATTTCTGAGTTACAAAGAACTAAATGTAAAGTAAGGTCTTAATACAACTGGCTTTGCTCATTTAACTTAGAACATGGACTGCATATTTTGAAAGCAGGCATATAAATTAAAAAAAAAAAAGTGATCTGCGTGACATGAAATAATTGAGAATTTTATTTCCCTCCTTTTTGCATTCTATCATTTAAATAGGTCAGTTTTTATGTAACATAGTATTAAACATAGATTGACAGGTAT